>CAUYLG010048418.1:0-48530 GCA_963573385.1 Cacajao melanocephalus
TTTTTTTTTTATTGTATTTTATGTTTTGGGGTACATGTGAAGAACATGCAAGATTGTTGCATAGGTACACACGTGGCAGTGTGATTTGCTGCTTTCCTCCCCTTCACCTATATCTGGCTTTTCTTCCCATGCTATCTCTCCTCACCTCCCCACCTCCCACTGTCCCTCCCCACGACCTTTTATTTTATTTTATTTTATTTTTTTTTTTGAGATGAAGTCTCACTCTGTCACCCAGGCTGGAGTACAATGGTGCGGTCTTGGCTTACTGGAACCTCCACCTTCCTGGTTCAACTGATTCTCCTGCCTCAGCCTCTCAAGTAACTGGGATTACAGGTGCCTGCCATCACGCTCAGCTAATTTTTGGATTTTTAGTAGAAACGGGGTTTCACCATGTTGACTAGGCTCGTCTCGAACTCCTGACCTCATGACCCACCTGCCTCGGCCTTCCAAAGTGATGGGATTACAGGTGTGAGCCACCGCACCCGGCCAGGACCATTTTAAATTTTCTTCTTGCAAGTTGAACTTAGAATCCTTGCCAGATATGCCCACCCACCCTGCCATCTGTTACTCTGATGAAAGTCAGGCCATCCATAATGAATCTCAGAGCAGCAACATGAGTAGATATACAGGATGTGGGGTGAAGGGAGGGACTCTACCTTTATAAATGATAGCACATGAGCCAGAGCCACTTCTCTGAGAGTTATTGGCTCCCCTTTCTGTCCCTAATGAGGCACTTCCAGGAGTGTTTTGGCTGTTGGACACCTATAGCTCTCTGTCTTCTCAGCAATGGCCGGTGCTTGGGTCCAACTTTCCCTTATGACTAAGTCATACACTGGAGTTTGGCCTTATGATCTACCTGCTGATAAAGATAAAAGTAGCCTTGGTCATGTAGCTCAGGTAAATTGCAGCCAGTTCCCTCCCAAATTCAGTCTTCACCATCTGTTCCAAGGCCCAACAACAGCTGGCATGTTTTGACAGGTGCTGCTAGCCCACAAGAATGTGCATTTCTCTGTGTGACGCCCCCTTCTCTTTCCTTCCCTACATCCTAGAGGCAGGCAGGAAAGTATTCAGCTATGCCGTTTGAGGCTTCTAGATAGTAAAGTTTTTTTAAAAAAACAAAAAACAAAACTTAAAAGAGGCATAAAAACACAAGTACATCAGCTTTTCTTTTTTGTTTTTCTTTTCTGTTTTGAGACAGAGTTTTGCTCTTATTCCTCAGGCTGGAGTGCAGTGGTGTGATCTTGACTCACTACAGCCTCTGCCCCCTGGATTCAAGCAATTCTCCTGTCTCAGCCTCCCGAGTAGCTGGGACTGCAGGCACCCGCCACCACGCCTGGCTAATTTTTGTATTTTTAGTAGAGATGGGGTTTTACCATGTGGCCAGGGTGGTCTTGATCTCTTGAACTCATGATCCGCCTGTCTTGGCCTCCCAAAGTGCTATGATTATAGGTGTGAGCCACCGCACCCAGCTGTACATCGGTTTTTCTTACCTCCAACATTTATGCTGGTTTTTCTCAGTTACATAAGTTACTGTTTTATTTATAGTAACCTGTCACCTTTCCTAGTTCTTCCATCCACAGGCAAAGCTGTCCTGAAAGTGCCCTCAGCATATCCTGGTTTAAACCTGAGTGTGACACACACTGAGCTAGCTGGGAAGGGCTTTCAGTGTTTCCAGTGACTAATCTTCAGGGTTTTCCTTTCACATCTCATAAACCTGTTTAGCTAAATTTCAGCCTTAAGTACATAAAATCGTAATTATGATTGAGGGAATGTGTTCTCCTTCCGGGTCCACAAGGGGATGTACTTTCTTTCTAGGGCAAGAACTTCCCAGCACCATGCCCCCCTCCCATCTTTCTCCATCCGGAGATTTAATGGTGCAGGGGCAGGAGAGGGTCAAAAGTCAATCACTCACTCCAGCTGAAGTTTAAAGGAACTTTTTTCCTTGGCCAGGGGTTGGGGGGAATTCCTACCAGGTTAAAAGTCCTTGTCCCCACACCCAGCCAGATTTCCCCCCTGGAGTCCCCTTCCACACTCTTCGTGGAAGTTTTCTCTCTTCTCCTTTTTCTCTTTCTCTACCTAAATAAAATCACTTTCTGCAAACTCTGTTTGGAATCCGGTATTTTACTTCACTAATGCACCTGCTGTGGTCCCCTCTCTCATTCTTGAGAGAGCAGGAGACCAAGAACCTTGGAGAAACGTCCTCTCAGGGGAGCTGAGTGCTCCCCTGAACCCCAAAACCTGGAAACATAACATAATAATAATGAAGAAGAAACAAGAAAGATTGAATTTAATTATTAATGAAACAATAAATAACCCAGCAGAGTAAGGAAATGGAGTTAGACATTTAATTTAATCCTTATTTGAATCCAAAGTGTGAGGCAAAATGTAATAAGGATTCTTACTAAAACAAAGTAGTCTAGCCACCAGGAACATTCAAACTCCCTTTAAAAATGTTTATTTTCATCTCATTATAAAAGCATATTGTTTTAAAAGGTTTTTATTTTATTTATTTATTTATTTATTTTGAGATGGAGTCTTGTTCTGTCACCCAGGCTGGAGTGCAGTGGCGCGATCTTGGCTCACTGCAACCTCCGCCTTCCTGGTTCAAGAGATTCTCTGCCTCAGCCTCCTGAGTAGCTGGAATTACAGTCATGTGCTACCAAGGCCTGCTAATTTCTGTATTTTTAGTAGAAATGAGACACCATGTTAGCCAGGCTGGTCTCGAACTCCTGACATCAGCTAGTCCCCCACCTCAGCATCCCAAAGTGCTGGGATTACAGGCATGAGCCATTGTGCCCTGCCTTTTGAAATGTTTTACATAAAGCAAAAGGGAGGAAGTAATCACCTGTGTTCCCACCAATCATCAGCGTTAACATTTTAATGAGTACACAGCCAGTCTTTTTGCTGTTCACATCAATCTCTTTTACAAGACTGCAGGGACCGTGTGGTTAATCAGCCATGTTTATCTCTGTTTTTAAATTAGTATTTAATATTTATGTAATTTTATAGAGTTCATTATATAATGAAATAAGTATCTCTTCCAGTTTAAAAAAAATCAAGGCTGTTTTGTACACTGAAGAGAAATGTAAGACTTGACATTGATATTTTAGTACAGAAGAAAGATGTCACATGTCTAGTTCCAGATCAAAGAAATAAGGAATTGTAAAATAAAATTCAATTATCAAATGTTTGTATTTTTCTTGTTAAATTTAAAGATAAATTATCTTGTTATACAATTACACTATAGTATAATTATCTAGTAGAGGAGTCCAAATTCACATAAAACCACTTAACCATTTACCAATTGTTGGATATTCACTGTTGTTACAAGTGTTTCACAGGAATAAATCACATGCTATATAAAAATATCTGCACATACTCTTTGTTGGTTTTCTTCTTTTTGAATTATTATCCCTGGAGTAAATTGTCAGAAGTGTCACTTGTGTAGTCAAAGGATATAATCATGTTTACATTTCACATATTTCAAAAATGAAGTGCTACACTAAAAAGTGTGTGTTCTCCAACATGAGCTGTGTATTAAGAATGTGGTAGGTGTATCACTGAATTTCTATGCCAAACCAAGTATTCCACTGGGCTTCCTTTGTTTAAGAAAGGGATTAAAGGTAATAATACTTTCCCCACATCAAGGATAATATTCCAAAACAAGGATTGTACTGCAGACAGCCACCCTTGTGGTTTTATTCTAGTCTTCAAACTATTTCATTCCCTGAAGTCAAGGATTATGATACCAATTGAAAGTGATATTGGATATCTATCTGATATTTTAAGATATGCTTTAAATTTAATGCAGGGATTTAAAAAATGGGACTTAGACTCAATTTAGTTATTTACAGGAAACCAACATTTTTGGCTTCAGAATCCCTGTAATTTTAACATCCTTAGATTTACTGTTGTTGATGTAAAGATTTAATATAATGAGAATTGGAATTCTCCATTAATTTCTTTTTCTATTTATTCCCAAGGTTTGCAAGTAACAGCATAAAGATGGAATGCAGCAAATCCTTCCTGAAGTGAATTGAGAAACTCAAAGGAGTTATTAAGAACCTTAACCAAGATACAGTGTGTACTGTGATGGCCATTGTGTCATATGTTTGATTTTATTGCACATGGTTTTACCAACATATGGAACAGTAAATATCTGTGCCAGTGGACAGCACTCTACCTTAGCAAGTTGCTCCCTCTCCAGGGAGCACATAGATATAGCAGAGCTCATAGTGAGAACGTCTCCACTTTCTGAACCTAGCTCTGTAACAATGATTGGCAAACTTATCTAAGTGGAGCTCAGAGTAAGAAATAAGGATTACATCACAATCCAATATATGTAGAATTCATTTGCGTGTGTGTATTTGTGTATATGTAGGTGTGTATATGTGTGTGCAATACATACATACATCAAGTATCACAAGATATTGACCTTATATATTATGCACTGTGATATTTTTCCATCTTTAATTTTAAAAAATATATTGATTGTAACCAGAGTTTGAAAAATGTTGCTCCATACCATCCTATACCAACACTCACCACCTGCAAATAATAGCATTACTAGGAGCTGCAGTCACATTGAAGAAATCAACAATTTGCTGCAAGATCAGGATTATTTGCATATTTTGTTGTGTGGGGTTTTTTTTGTTTTTTGTTACTGTTTTATTTTGTTTTTTTTTTTTTTTTTTGCCTGTTCCTAATACCATTGTTGAGACTTTGTTACAAACAAGGTTTGTTGGTTTTTTGTTTTTTCTTTTCCCCTCATGGTTCATTTTGTTTTTGTCAAACCGGTGGTCTAAAATCACAGAAATAAGCAGTTACTTCAATCATGTGAAATCCAGGGGACCTATCTTTGGAAAGCAAAGGTGGGAGATCTGAATTGTGTGATCTCTTAGGGCTGCTTTCAATGCTGGAATTTAAATTATGTATTGAACAATATTTTGCTTATTAATAACAAAATGATTGCACACTACCATCTCCATCTTTATAAATATCTTGTTATATTAACCATTCTCTACAAACTCATTCAGTCAGCTCTCATTATTTCTTTATTTCTAACTAGCTTGCACTCATTCAGTGATGACTGGACAGTTCTTTGGATCCCACACACTACAAAAAATACAAAAACCCAGGCACAAATTACAGTTCATCCACTCAGTAACCATGACTTCAGTCAAGCTATTTAAAGTCTCAGTTTTCTCTTTTTAAGATGGAGGATATCAACAGTATTTAGAATGGGTATAGGGTAGAATGATGATAAAGTTCAAATTTTTTAATGTGGCCCCCAACGCTTTCTCTGATCTGGCTTCTGTGTACCTCTCTACCCTCATTTCTCATCAGAACTGGATCATATGATCACTTCTCCCTGAAAGGAAGGCTGGGAAGATGTCATGATAGTTTCAGACCAACTGTGACTCTGCCTTGGGAGTTGCCATTGAACAATATCAAGGATCTTTTAGTGAGGAAATAGGAAAGCACTGAAGATGCCTACTACAGCCTTTTCCTGCATACCTTCCCTGGCCATGATTTTATCAAGCTTGGGTTGCTGTAATTTGTGTTATTAATACAGTAGGAGAGTTTTTTTTGTTGTTGTTTTGTTAGGATAAAAATAGAGTATAAATAGGATTATTAAACTTCAAAGAATTTCTGAGATGCCCTCTTCTCCCCCTCCCCGCTATAAAGGCATGGCCCTGCTGTGTAAGAATCATCAGTTTTCTCCCCATTTCCGTATACAAAGGTCAGAGAAAATATCTTTTTTATTTTTTATTTTTTTATTTTTTTTAAAGATGGGGTTTCACCATGATGGCCAGGCTGGTCTTGAACTCCTGACCTCAGGTGATCCACCCACCTCGGCCTCCCAAAGTGCTAGGATTACAGGCATGAGCCACCGCGCTCAGCCGAGAAAATATCTTTATCTTGCAAAAAACAAAAATCCAAAAGAGCATTAAAAAGGAACATTCCAGTAATTTTGGGGAAAACTAGTATCTTTTTGCTCACTAGTATCAATGAGAAATAGGAATTTGAAATAAGAATACCAGTGCTTCCTTTCTGTATGTACTGATTCACATTACAGTTACTCTTTATTAGAGGAGTTAATGGTGGTACTGTTTTCTGTTTAGAAAGATAAAATATATATTTGACAAGGAACAAATCTGCTGAAATCTTCACTTTCTGTGCATAAATAACCCCAGTCCCTTTAAGATGAGTTTGCTATAGGAAGGCTTCATTGTTTTTAGTATTAAATTAAACATGAGTTTGATTTCAAACGTTTGAAAGACACATAGACTATTACACTAAAGGATGAGATTCAAGCCAAATAGTTTATCTTTTAAGTATATGCTTGTGATATATGACAGTCACAAAATGTTGAGGTATTAGTCCAACGTTATATCTGAATATTGAAACTGAAACCAGAGCTGTCCAACACCATGCAAATAGCTGGTGACAGGACCAGGCCACAATCCTGACATTATGCAAGCATGCACACATTTTTCATTTTAAGACAAAGAATGGCAGAAAAATAGGATGCTAGTATACATCATCTCTCCTTCCCTATTTTAAGGGAGCAAATCAAGGAGCCTGGAAAGGCAAAAACTGTGTCAGGGAAAAATGAAGCTTTCTGTTCGCACTTTTGGAGCCTAGTTAAGGATGTAAGCCAGCTTACAAGGTTATCCATGGTGTAAGGTACAGTGGTGAGGTCCTGGAGCTCCATGCCACCATCTGGCTGTGTTGACCTGTGGTTTGTGGCTCTAGCTGTTCTTTCAATACGCCATCAATGGTGGGGAATTAAGAAAAAGCAGGCCAGGTGTGGTGGTTCACACCTGTAATCCCAGCATTTTGGGAGGCCGAGGCAGGTGGATCACCTGAGGTCAGGAGTTCGAAACCAGCCTGGCCAATGTGGTGAAACTCCATCTCTACTGAAAATACAAAAATTAGCCAGGCGTGGTGGCATGTATCTGTAGTCCCAGCTACTCAGGAGGCTGAGAAAGGAGAATCGCTTGAACCCGGGAGGTGGAGGTTGCAGTAAGCCAAGATTCTACCACTGCACTCCAGCCTGGGCGACAGAATGAGATATTGTCTCAAAACAAACAAACAAACAAAAAAAAAAACAAAACAAGATATGGAAAAGGCATTACTCTCCTGTGCATATACAGAAATAGATGAAAATTACAATAGCAGCTTCCGGGACCTAATCAGAGTAGCATAACCTGCAGATAAGAGAACACCAAAAGCAAAACAACTTACCACAGTAAGCATATCTGACACATTCATGTTCATGAGTCCAGAAATGCAAAAGTAAATACATAGTAATGCATTCCACTTCCAGATCCTAGAAAAGTTAAGTTGTCTTCTTCAAGATTAGAAATAGAGACTAGGCTGTGTATGCAGGAAGCTGAGATGAGAGGATTGCTTGAGCCCAGAAGGTCCAGGCTGCAGTGAGCCGTGCTTATGCCACTGCACTCCAGCCCAGGTGACAGAGCAAGAAGACTCTGTCTCAAAAAAGAAAAAAAAGAAAGAGGCTAGGCTGGATGTGGTGGCTCATGCCTGTAATTCCAGGCTTTGGGAGGATCACTTGAGGCTAGGAGTTTGAGACCAGCCTGGCAATATAGTGAAACCCCATGTCTACAAAAAATTTAAAAATTAGCTACACATGGTGATTCATGCCTGTAGTCCTAGCTATGTGGGAGGCTGAGGCAGGAGGATCACTGGAGCCCAGGAATTTGAGGCTGCAGTGAGCTTCGATTGTGCCATTGCATTCCAGCCTGGGTGACAGTGATCTTGTCTCTGAAAAAAAGAAAAATTGAAACTAAAACTTATACAAAGAAATCCTATTGACTCTTCCCTTCAAGCTTGCACAAGCAGATTCCTGAAACTTCCTGCATATGGCAGTGGTTTCCAGACCTTAGCATATGTCAAAATCACTTGGAGAATTTGTTAGAATGTAGATTGCTAGTCCCCAACCCCAGAAGTTCTGACTCAGTAGGTTTGGAATAGGGCCCTAAAATTTGCATTTCTAGCATGTTTCTAGGTGATGCTGATGTTGATTACCCAGGGACAACACTTTCAGAATTCCAGCACTATAGTGGACAAGTAGCAGCTTCGAGGCTCAGAAGGGCTCACAGTGAATTGTTATTTGGATACTAAAAGTCTGAAAGTACCAGCATTAGCCCCTAAAGTATTGCAGAATCACTCTTATACCAGTTATCGATTTTACTAACATTTAGTTCCAAATTCTCCCTTTTTGCCTCATCTGTGAAAATGAATCTGGGCCCTTTAAATGTTTTTCTTTTGCCAAGTGGCATAATGTTTAGCACTGTCAGTAGAAGGCGCTGGAGAGACACCACAGGAGGAAAAGGTTTTGCCTTTTGGTTCCTGTGTGCTTGCTTGCCAACTGCAGCAAGCATGACTTCCCCAGGTTTCAGTTCCTGCAGTGCATGGCAGAGAGCAGCACCCTAGGGCCAGCTGCTACACTGGAGTGCCTCTGCAGAAACACCTCTCCATGAGCAGGTTTTCCATGGCACCCCAGAAGGTGGATTTCCCCAAAATTCCAGAGAATAGATTTCCAGCAAATTATGCCAACATGACACCAGAGCTACTTTCTTTAGTGCCCTCTCCAACAAGGTCTGGCCCTCCTTCCTACCAAGGCTCTTCCTTTGGTGGCTGTTACTTTTTTTTTTTTTTTTTTTGAGACAAAGTCTCACGCTGTCACCCTGGCTGGAATGCAGTAGCGCAATCTTGGCTCACTGCAATCTGTCTCCCAGGTTCAAGCAGTTCTCCTGCCTCAGCCTCCCAAGTAACTGGGATTACAGGCCAGTGCCACCATGCCCAGCTAATTTTGGTATTTTTAGTAGAGATGGGGTTTCACTATGTTGGCCAGGCTGGTCTCGAACTCCTGAGCTCAAGTGATCCACCCGTCTCAACCTCCCAAAGTGCTGGGATTACAGGCATGAGCCACTGCGCCCAGCCAGCTGTTACTTTTATCTCTTCTTAGAGTTTGCTCTTTACTTCTTACTAGCCAATCCTTTGTTTATATTTTATATAATATCTAACTATATTTCTTTGTTAAATTGTTTATATGTATCTATACATTGTATTTTTATGTTTTATTTTTTCTACAGCCCTTTTTAATGCGTGAATGTTTTATATTTTACCTATTTAAGTAGATCTAAATAAATATACTTAAAACATATTTACACATTTATATATAATTTATCTATTATTAAATTTATATAAATACAATTACCAGATTTTTAAAATAATTATATTTATTTTATATAAAGAATTTATATAATTCTTTTTTTTGTTGTTGTTGTTTTTTGAGACAGAGGCTCCCTCTTGTCACTCAGGCTGGAGTGCGGTGGCACAATCTCAGCTCACTGCAACCTCTGCCTCCCAGGCTCAAGTGATTCTCATGTCTCAGCTTCCTGAGTAGCTGGGATTACAGATGTGCAGCACCACACCCAGCTAATTTTTGTATTTTGAGTAGAGATGAAGTTTTGCCATGTTGGCCAGACTGGTCTCAAACTCCTGACCTCAAGTGATTCACCCACCTCAACCTCCCAAAGTACTGAAATTATAGTCATGAGCCACTGCATCCAGCTTGTATAATTCTTCGTATTAAACTTCCTGCTCACATTATTACTGAGTGGCTTTTCTCTCTCGATTGGACCCAGAATAATACAACTATTGGGGGTACTATCCAACTGATTTATAGAAGATGGACTTGGGCAACTGTGTGGCTGTCCTTTCCTTTAAAAACAACAACAACAACAACTTTTGCCAGGATTTACTTCTCAGATTCAGTGCACATATCATTTGCCCATAGAATAAAAACGTTTGGCCAATTGCAAGTGCCACAGATGCCATCCTGAAATTTTACCTTACCATACTTGTTCCCCATCAGACAGCCAACGGGTTTCCTAAGGATATGTTGGATACCCTCAATTTGAGGGTACAGTTTCTCAGGCAGAAAGAGAGGCTTGGTTTTTTTGAGTCCAGGATTTCAAGATAATTTTAAAACATGGCTTGCTTTTTAGACATGATCTACCATCTGTTAGTCTGAAGGTTATACTGAAGGACTTTCTTAAAATCTCAAAAGTAACTATGATGGAATAATCTAACAGAAAAAATAATTTCTATGGCCACTGTAGTGTTCTTCACAGACTCAAGTCTAATAATGTGCTTATTTTATTGAATGGACATTTGGCCTTCTACCTAGTGGCTTGTAAATTTACAATAACGACTAACATTTACTCAGCACCTATCATGTACTAGGTACTGTGTCAAGTGCTGTTAAGAAAATTTTCTAAAACTTGGGGTCTGGCGTGGTGGTTCATGCCTGTAAGTTCAGCACTTTTGGAGGCCAAGGTGGGCAGATCACTTGAGGTGAGGAGTTCAGGACCAGCCTGGCCAACATGGAGAAACCCCATCTCTACTAAAAATATTTTTTTAAAAATTAGCTGGTTGTGATGGTGGGCGCCTGCAATCCCAGGTACTCAGGAGGTTGAGGCAGGGGAATCTCTTGAACCCAGGAGGTGGAAGCTGCAGTGAGCTGAGATGGTGCCCACTGTACTTCAGTCTGGGTGACAGAGCAAGACTCCATCTCAAAAAAAAGAAAGAAGGAAAGAAGGAAGGAAGGAAGGAAAAAGGAAGGAAGGAAGAAAAGAAAGAGAAAGAAAGAAAAGAAACAAAGAAAGAAAGAAAGAAAAAGAAAGAAAGAAAGAGAAAGAAAGAAAAAGAAAGAAAGAAAGAGAAAGAAAGAAAGGAAGGAGAAAGAAAGATTTCTAAAACTTGGAAATAAGCAAAAGAGGTCCTTTCAGGATTACCTGAGCATTGTCTAACCAACTTGCCCAATGATTATCAAATTCTTCATGAGTGTGTACCATTGACTTGGTGTTTTCTCTTAATCAGTCTTAATCTGTCTTTCTCTTAATCTGTCTTTCTCATAAAGACAGATATTAACTTGTAGAAGCTGACAGCCTAGGTTTCTCAACCTCAGCACTGTTGGCATTTGAGGCTGGATAGTTCTTTTGTGGGAGGCTGTCCTGTGAATCCAAGGATGTTCAGTACCATCCTTGTTCTCAACCCACTAGATGCTAGTAGCACCCGCCTCCCCCACCTCCAATAGAGTTGTGGCAATCAAAAATACCTTCAAACATTGCCAGATGTCCCCTGGAGGGCAAAATCATCCCCACCTGAGAACTGCTGATTATGATACAAATTAAATTTGTCCAGTAGAGATGCAAATCATTTTTTTTGTAGAAAACATTATTCTAAAAGTTACCATTTTATTGCTCTATACATTAACCAGTTTTATATCAAATTAACAATCTTATTCAAACACTCTTCTTTCAGCCACCACAAATACTTTGCTGTCTCCAATTCTCTTTGAACCAGGCTTACCCTCTTGCCAGGTTAAGTGAATGAATCTTTGAGTCATGGTCTCTTTCTATTGGTATGAGAGTCATATTTTCAACTTTTGAAAAGTATATTTTGATAATACTTTACATATATTATTTAATCATTATAACAACCATCTAAACATGAGGCTTTGAGTGGTAAAGTAACTAACCACAGTCTCATGGGTTACAACTTTTAGAGCCAGATCTGGAACCCAAGTTTACATGGCCCAAATAGTGAGGTGTTAATCACCATACCATACTGTATGAAGCTAGCCCCAAAACTCTATGACCCAGCTTGCCACTGTCATGCCTGTAGCTTGTTTGCAATTACACCTCTGTTAATCTTGGCTACCTGTACTATATTCCATGAACAGAATAGTTCAGAATCCAAGAAGCAATCACAGAAGCCCTTTAACTTTGGAACATTCTGTGCTCACTTAATTGTATTATCACAGGAGGCTGATTGAGGAGTAACTGGAATCTGTAGCTACTCAATTCAAGACACTCCTTGAACTTATCTCCATGAATGAGTCGCTGCTTTCTTCAGGCAAAAGAGAGACCCAGCAGGAACTCTGCAGAGACTTGCTTATCCTGATATTCACTTTTTTGTCCCTATTTTGCAAATGGGAGATATAGTAGAATAAAGCACAAAAGCATCAAAGATTGATGATATCAGTACTTAATGCTGTTTCATTTAGGTTTATGCTGATCTTCATATCTTCTCTATCTATGCTTTTTTTTTTTTTTTTTTTTTTTGAGACAGTCTTGCTCTGTCACCCAGGCTAGAGTGTAGTGGCCCAATCTCAGCTCACTGCAACCTCTGCCTCCTGGATTCAAGTGATTCTTGTGCCTCAGCCTCCCAAGTAGCTGGGACTACAGGCTTATGCCACCACGCCTGGCTAACTCTTGTATTTTTAGTAGAGATGGAGTTTCTCCATGTTGGCCAGGCTAGTCTTGAACTCCTGGCCTCAAGTGATCTACCCACCTCAGCATCCCAACATGCTAGGATTACAGGCATGAGCCACCACACCTGGCCTGTGAATGCTTATTGAAGATTTAATAAAAATAACGCTTTCTATTTAGACAGTCATTTACCTGAGTCTTGAAGTTCTGAGGAGGTAACTCAGATTATACTTCAAATAACTATACCTCAAGTTATAACTCAAATACCTATAACTTGTAGAGTGCTTATCACATACCAGCCACCATTCTAAGCTCCCTACATAGATCTCATTTAGTACTCATAAAACTTTATTAGGAGATACTGTTATTTTTCAGATGACGAAAATGATGCACAACGATGTTAAGTAACTTGACCGAGGCCACGCAAGTACTGGCAGAACCTAATTCAAATTTGACTTCAGAAGTCATGCTCTTAACCACTGGTTCTACTGTCAAAACAGAAGTGATTATCTATCAGATAAGCAGGAGTAAAATGAGAGGGTCAGAAGAATAAGATTTTGCCGTGAGTGAAAGGCAACTGTGGGTTGGTGGTGTGGGTGGTAAGAAGAATTTACCAAGACAGTTGTAGATAAAGAAAAGTAGATTTATTAGAGAAAGTATGAAAGTATGTTGCAAAGAAGTAATGGACAAGTCAGCAAGAGAGGAGCTGACTGCAAGGAGACAAGGGCTTGCTAGGGATTTTATAGGATGGTGCTTGTGCTGGAGAGAACTACGCGCAGTACCGATAAAGCCTTAGGCTGCAGTGAGCTAACTTATATTTTTCTATCAGCCAAGGGTCTGGTGATAGCTGGGCACAGGAAGGTTGTGAGTTAACTTGAGCAGGTGGGCTATGTGTCCTGGACTGTGAAGAAAGGCAGACTTAGAGCTTATCTCTTTTTCTTTTTGCTTTCCTCTGCTCCAACTGGCTTTACTCCTTTTCCCTAATTGGGTTCCACAGACTTCACTGAGGATATGACTGAATGAGAGTTCGGGAGGCCAAGATATGTGAAGCATGTAAGATGAGAGCACCAGATCTCTATTTTTACGTGGTTCTTACTGTCCTGCAGAGGCGCTGCAAGGCTCAGAAGAGAAGGTCCCTGGTTCTCATCTATGATCAACCTGAAATTCTGGATTTAGGACGTGTTGTCCAGCTGGTCTACCGCTGCTAGAAACAGCAGATTTATTTGGTGGGAAAGTTGACATCTATATTGGATAATCTCAGGTATTATTATTGTTACTTTTTTTTTTTTTTGGAGTTGGAGTCTCATTCTGTTGCCCAGGCTGGAGTGTAGTGGTACGATCTCAGATCACTGCAATCTTCACCTCCTGGGCTCAAGAGATTGTTGTGCCTCAGCCTCCTGAGTAGCTGAGACTACAGGCACCCGCAACCACACCCAGCTAATGTATTATTTTTAGTAGGGATGGGGTTACACCATGTTGGCCAGGCTGGTGTCAAACTCCTAACCTCAAGTGATCTGCCCACCTTGGCCTCCCAAAGTGCTAGCATTACAGGCATGAACCACCATGCCCAGCCATTATCATTATTGCTTTCAGTAAGCCACAAACCATGTGAAGAAGTAATGTTTACTTCTTGCAGTTGGGAACTTTGACTCAAATTACATTTAAGCATTTTTGTAAGGTAAAAGAGTGATTAAAAAGCTTGAGACGTTAGTAATACAGATGATATATACTGCCTGAAAATCATTTATTTCACCCAAATACCTATAGGAACACAAAATGCTTCCCACCATTCATGCCACCTATTCTACCATATCCATGAAAGGTAGGGGAACCCTAAGAAGTGTTACTCTACTTGACAACAAAGGAAAATGAGGCAACAAGATGTTATTTGAGGCCACTCAAGTAGTTAGTGTTAGAGCCAGACTTGTTTTATTTCAGTATAAATTGCGAACTTTTCTAATCCAATATACTTCCTTCTCTCTTTTTTTTTTTCTTTCCAATAAGCTTGCAATAAAGCAGTCACCAAAACAAAAGGAAAGAATTTTTTAGGGCATAATAAGTCTGGACCTGTGTGGAGGCCAAAGCAATTCCATCTTTGATGCCTAATCTACCATCTTGGCTTCTGATTAACCCCAAATCCGAGAAGGCCTCTAAGATTTTCAGTTTATCTACTGTCCCTAGCAAGAGCAGATACTTCCCATCAATTCTGCCCTTAGATCAAAACAATCTTGCTGTTATCATACATCAATTGTCCTACACATCCCTTCTAAACCACTCTTTCCCTACAGTGTATGAGCTTTGGGTCTGGGGTATAATTGCACAGGGATCCACCACCTTGTTTTGCCACTGCCCAAGATATGGCTTCTATTCCCAAGTCCCTATTAGATGCTTGCTTGCTTGCTTTCTTCTTGCTTTCTTTCTCAGAGTTTCGCTCTTGTTGCCTAGGCTGGAGTGCAGTGGTGCGACCTCAGCTCACTGCCACCTCCACTCTCTGCTTGCTGCAACCTCTGCCTCCCAGGTTCAAGCAATTCTCCTGTCTCAGCCTCCTGAGTAGCTGGGATTATAGGCTTCTGCCACCACGCCCAGCTAATTTTCTGTATTTTTAGTAGAGAGGGGGTTTCACCATGTTGGCCAGGCTGGTCTTGAACTCCTGACCTCAGGTAATCCACCCCCTCAGCCTCCCTAAGTGTTGGAATTACAGGTGTGAGACACTGCACCCAACCTAAATGTTTTTTTTTTTCCTAAGAAACTGGGTTTATCAATCTATTTGGCCTCTCAACTTCCTTGGACTTTGGCGGCAGACTTGCATAGACTTGTCCACCGTGGAACAGCCTACATTTGTAGGGTCCTCTGTCTTTTGGGGAGTCCTTTGCTGCCAGAAGAGGAAGAGGAAGATAGAGATAGAGTGTGAGGCAAGTGGCAGCAATGGTTGGTCATGCTGAAAAATGAAGCAGCTGAGTCAAAAGCACATCGGACTGGGAAAGCTGCGTTCTCAGTCCAACTCTGATGCTTGGCCATGAGCATGTCATTTAACCTCTCTAAGCCTAAGGAAGCTGAGCCTCCCTCAAAATTAAAGTTATTCATTTCTACTTCATGGTATTTTATTTAAAGAGTTCATGAATATGAAGCATCCAGCCAAATGCCTGACACCTGGTGGGTGTTCACTATTATTAGCTCCATCTTTCAATCCCAACCCTCCTCATTCCATCCTACAAACCTAAGATTTGTTCTTAAATTCAAATAACAAGTTATGAAATCACCTGAGAAACCCTAAAGGGCTCTGCAAATATTCAAGATGTTAAAGGTTAAAAGACAGAGCTAAGCCTATCACCATGGCTAAAGGCGGTCATCCATAAGCCTTGGAGTTTTAAAAATTATTATTTTTTCCTCTTCAAGATTTCTCTTGATACTCATTTTAATTATTTATTTTCACCTTATTAAAAAACAAATGGGTACAGTGGAACATGTGATATATTTTTTCTTAGTACCTAAAACTCTATATAAGGGTGGCCCTCAGCCTTTGCAACATTCAATTATCCAACCTATTCATATCAACCCACCTTCTCCTACTCAATGACTACTGAATCCCATCTGTAAAATTGTATTGAGCTGTTCTGCATTGCTCTCCTGGATTGCTTGCTCTAGGGAAAACCGGCCAACCCATTGTGAGAATACTCAAGCTATTCTGTGCAAAAACCCATATGGCAAAACAGCAGGACCACCTGCCAAGAGCCAGCACCAGCTTGCCAGCCATGTGACAGGCACCATTTCAGAAGTAGGTTCTCCAAATCTAGTCAAGCCTTCAGAACACTGAAGCTCAGCTGACACCTTGATTTCGACTTTGTAAGAGATCCAGAGGTAGAATCACCAGCTAAGTCACTCCCAAACTCCTGCCCAAAGTAACAGTACAAGGTGACTGTGTTTTAAGCTGCTAAGCTTTGAGTAACTTGTCATGCAGCATTAGATAACTAATACACAACTCCCTTCAAATTGTTGGCTGAGGCCGATTTGAATTGCTCTCTGCCATTCCCAATCAAAGAAATTCTGAATAACACACCTACTGTATCAGAATTGCTTAGGATGGGTCCTGGGCATCTATATTGTTTAAAAGCTCTGCAGATGATTCTGATATGCAGCCCCATTTTAAAAACCTGTTTTATTTGGGGACGTAGCTATTTAACATGTAATTATAACCCACTGCTTTCAAATCAGCTAAATTTCCTTCTTTCTCTCATGGTACATTGTGAGCATTAGGCTTAGTTTTTAGGTCAATGGAAGCTCAGGTAGGTTCTCCAAAATTAGGGAAATTTGGCTGGGCATGGTGGCTCACACCTGTAATCCCAGCACTTTGGGGGGCCGAGGCAGGTGAATCACAAGGTCAGGAGTTCGAGACCAGCGTGGCCAAGATGAACGCCGTCTCTACTAACATATAAAAATTAGCTGGGCATGGTGGTGGGCACCTGTAATCCCAGCTACTTGGGAGGCTGAGAGAGAGAACTGCTTGAACCTGGGAGGCAGAGGTTGCAAAGCCGAGATCATGCCACTTCACTCCAGCCTGGGTGAAGAAGCAAGACTCCGTCTCAAAAAAAACAAAAACCAAAAAAACAAAACAAAAGCAAAATAAGGGAAATTTGAGGGTTTTCTCTCCCCTCTATTTCTAACAGAGAAATGAGCAAGAAAGAATTAATTTTCACTAATTTACTCTTGAATGTCTGTCTTGGCTTCAGTGTTCCAGGGGAAGACCAGAGGTAATTTATGTGAAAGACTCTTTGGCTGTGGAACAATATACGACTGCTCCCATGACATTCTGTTGCCAACTCCTGACTCAGATGTACTAATTCTTTCATACAACATTCAACAAATATTTTTAAAATACATGTCAAATTATCTTTTACACAGAGAAAATG
The DNA here is from genome assembly GCA_963573385.1 of Cacajao melanocephalus. Taxonomy (NCBI): domain Eukaryota; kingdom Metazoa; phylum Chordata; class Mammalia; order Primates; family Pitheciidae; genus Cacajao; species Cacajao melanocephalus. The sequence continues at coordinate 17,219 of CAUYLG010048418.1, forward strand.
AGGTCAATGATGAGATACTGGTACTTCTGCCTGGTCCTCACTCATAGATATAAAACAAACATACTGAATTTCTAAACCTGAAACTTGAAAACAAGAATCAGTACATCTCAGCATCTCTTTTCCATCCCCTCTCTTTATCACAAACATGGAGGCCGTCACACATTAGCAAATTATTTAAAAATCTTACTAAGGAAACTAAATTACAAAGATCTTGGCCACCAATTGACAGTGGAGTCAACCATCTACCTAATAACCCAGTAATTACCCTCACTTCCTCTCTCTCTTCACTCCACTCTTGGAAACAGTCCCCAAATCCTATTATTTTTACTTCAGAAATCTCATATTCAGACTTTGATTTGTCTCTGCAAACAACCTTTGTTCAGAGTACCTTTGGTCCTTCCCTGTCTAGGCTATTACAATAGCCTCTTCAATGGTGGCTTTGACAATAATCTTCCTTGCTCCAGTCTACTCGGAGTAGCTGCCCAAGTTGTCTTTTTGTTATAAATTGTGAATTGTATTACGCCACTCATTTGACTAAAAATATGCCATTTCTGTCACGTATGCTCTAATGTGTACACTGGGAAGGGCACGTTACTTCTAGAGTATTGTTGTGGAAAATGTGTACCCTTGATCTAATTATGAGAAAATAGCAGATAAACCCAAATGAAGAAACGTTCTATGAAACAAATGACCAGTACTCTTCCAAAGTGTCAAGGTCATGAAAGAAAAAGACTGTCATAGACTGGAGAAGACTAAGTAGGCACAACAACTAAAGGCAATGCCAGATCCTGGATTGGATTCTGGAACAGTAGACGGACGTTAGTGGGAAAACTGGTAAAGTGCAAATAAATTCTGTAGGAGTGCTATGGTACCAATTTTTTAGTTTTGATCATTGTACTATCATTAAGCAAAATGTTGACAGAGGAAGCTGGGTGAAAATGATATGAAGACTCTCTGTACTGCTCTTAGAACTTTTCTAAAGTCTGAAATTATTTCAAAAGGTGATGGGAAAGACAGCAGGAAGAAAAAAAAGCTTATGCCATTGCATCAAATTCTAATCAACTACATAGGCTTAGGGGAAAGAGAAAGACAGAGAGAGTGAGAAAGAGATAGCACTGAAATGTCCTTTAAAAGAAAAAAAAATTAAAAATAAAAAAATTAAAAAAAAAGAGAAAGAGAGACAGACAAAGGGGCGGGGAGCGTTGGAAAGAGTATGAATGCATGCCTAGCAGGTACGTGAGAAGAGATGTGAATTTACAAGACAAACCATCAGCTCCCACAAATGCACATATAGTATGAACATCCCACAGTGCTAAATGTGATTTGACTCTTTAGAGAATGTGATGCCTAATTGCAAGTCTGTTACTTTATCTGGCACTCAGCTGAAGAAACAGTGATCTGTTCCAGCACTAGAGGAAAAAATGATCGTGCTGATTTATTGGATGTGACAAAGAAGCCCTCCCAATTTCCATCTGCCCCTTCTTCTTTAGTAATAAAAATCCTGGTTTTCAGATTAGGACATTGTCACCCTGCTAAAAGAAATTTCAGTATTTATTTTTTTTTTGGAAAAGAGTATAAAGTAATAATAAAATCCAGAACTTTGGTGTCCATCATTTAGAACAGAATCAAATCTAGCTGTGTGATTTCAAGAAGCTATGTGTCTTGAGACTTAGTCACCTTGTCTGTAAAACAGAGATAATGGCAAACTTGCTTTATAAAGTTGTTTTGCAGATTAAAATTTTTAACTTATGCTTTACATTTAGCATAGTAATCTGGCACAGGACACGTGGCCTTTACATCTTAGCTATTATTTAAAGATGTAAACAAAAAGTCTAAAATCTGTAGAAGTGGAAGGCTAAGGGCAAGACTTTCAAGTGCAGCTGTTGGCTTATAGTCCTTCGGATATTGCTCTAATGTGTGTTACATTAATCCAGTAATCAATAGTTTTGAAACTGTGAGCTGGTACTCAGCTACCTTTTTTTTTTTTTTTTTTGAGATGGAGTTTTGCTCTTGTTGTCCAGGCTGGAAGTCTGGAGTACAATGGCATGATATCAGCTCACTGCAACCTCCGCCTCCCAGGGTCAAGCGATTCTTCTGCCTCAGCCTCCCAAGTAGCTGGGACTTCAGGTGCCTGTCACCACGCCTGGCTAATTTTTGTATTTTTAGTAGAGATGGAGTTTCGCCATATTGGCTAGGCTGGTCTCGAACTCCTGACCTTGTGATCCACCTGCCTCGGCCTCCCAAAGTGCTGGGATTACAGGCGTGAGCCACCGCGCCTGGCTCAGCTTTCTTTTTTCATTGTAGACTTTACTTCTTTGCTCACTCTTACATTCTCTACATTCTATTCACCAAATCATCTAATCACTCTAGTTTTCTAAAATGAAGAATCCATCCTTCTGATCTAGTGCCCAGAGAAGGGAAGCTAGGAAGGAAAGATGAATCTTTTTGTCTGAGTGCCAACGTCAGTCCTCTCTCAATCTGGAGACATCTTTACCTGATGGACGTTTCATCTTTCATCTTCTCTCTCTTTACTTCCTTCTGCCTATATATAATTGATATACCTATCAAATACTTTAATTACTAAAATTAGGTAGATATACGTGTGTGTGTGTGTGTGTTTATGTGTGCGCGTGGCAGGCTCTCACTCTGTTGCATAGGTTGGAGTGCAATGGCGCAATCTCGGCTCCCTGCAACCTCTACCTCCCGGGTTCAAGTGATTCTCCTGCCTCAGCCTCCCTAGTAGCTGGGATTACAGACGCGCACCACCAAGCCCAGCTAATTTTTATAGCTTTAGTAGAGATGGGGTTTCACTGTGTTGGCCAAGCTGGTCTCAAACTCCTGACCTCAAGTGATCTGCCCACCTTGGCCTCCCGAAGTGCTGGGATTACAGGCATGAGCCACTGTGCTCAGCCTAGATACACTTTTTTAACAGTCAGAAGTTTTAAATAATTTCAGCCAAAGACTGGGCACGGTGGCTCATGCCTGTAATCCTAGCACTTTGGGAGGCCAAGGCAGGTGGATGGCTTGAGCCCAGGAGTTCAAGACAAAAATATTAAATATTAGCCGGGCATGGTGGCATGTGCCTATAGTACACTGGGAAGCTACTTGGGAGGCTAAGGTGGGAGGATCACCTGAGCCTGGGAAGTTGAGGCTGGAGTCAGCCATGATCGCACCACTGCACTCTAGCCTGGGTGATGGGAGTGAGACACTGTCTCAAAAAAAAAAAATTTCAGTAGTATTCAAGCACCATTTTAAAAGTTCCTTTAACACACATACACACACACACACACACACACACACACATACACACATACACACACGGAACATCTATAGTCTAAAAACGTTTCCAACCTGTGAGTGAAAAATAATGACAATGAAAGTAGTGATGGGGTGGGGCGTAGTGGCTCAGGCCTATAATCCCAGCCCTTTGGGAGCCTGAGGCAGGTGGATCACCTGACGTCAGGAGTGTGAGACCAGGCTGGCCAACACAGTGAAAATCTGTCTCTACTGAAAATACAAAAATTAGCCAGATGTAGTGGCACCTACCTGTAGTCCCAGCTACTTGGGAGGGTGAGGCAGGAGAATCACTTGAATCTGGGAGGCAGAGGTTGCAGTAAGCCGAGATCACAGCATTGCACTCCGGCCTGGGCAACAGAGCAAGACTCTGTCTCAACAAAAAAAAAGTAGTGATAGATTACATAGACTAAACATAAATTAGGATATCAGCAGCAAGGCAATTTCTAGTTAGAAAAAAATTATAAAACATCATATATACAACTGTAAGCAAAGCATTATGGTAGCATCATTGAGAAATCACGCCTGTCGGACTTCTCTGACTGTAATTTTGTTGTTGTTGTTGTCGTCATCATTTTGAGAGACAGAATCTCACTCTGCCACCCAGGCTGGAGTGCAGGGATGCCATGAGAACTCACTGCAACCTCAAACTCCTGGGATCAAGGTATACTGCCACTTCAGTCTCCCAAGTAGCTAGGATTACAGGTGCATGTCACAGTGCCCAGCTAATTTAATAACTTTTTGTAGAGATGAGATCTTGCTATGTTGTTTAGACTAGTCTTGAACTCCTGGGCTCAAGTGATCCTCTCGCCTCAGACTCCCAAAGGGTTGGGAATATAGCCATGAGCCACCACACTGGACGTGACAATTAATATTTTTATTTGGAATCACATACAGTGGTGGAGGTGGGAGGCTATAATCTTTCAGTCATTAGAACCCCAAGCAGTCTTAATTCAGTCTACTAGAGCTGATAGAAATCAGAGGATAAGAGAGCAGGCTTGTAGGGCAGGAGACATTGGAAGAAGGAGAAACCTACACTCCTTATAAATTTTTAAAAGTAATACCTTTGTAACTCTAGATACAGCCTCAGGCATCCCTTTTGATTTTTCCCCTTACTCATCCCCTGTATTCAACTTTGTCTTTCCTTTGAAAATATAATCTGGATTTTTGTCTTAATCTCTTCCCTTTGCCATTATTGTCTAGCCTAAACCTTTATCATGCCATTTCAGGATTCTTTAAACAATTTTCTCATCTGATCTTCCTGACAACAGTTAATCCCCTGGCTCTTGTCTAATGAATCATTCTATAATACTACTTTCATCATATGATGCAGTGCTTTAGAATCTAAAAAAGAATCTCCATTGCTTAGTGACTTATCCAAACTTTTGGTCTGACTTTTAAAGTTCCTAATAGTATAATACCACCTGAATTATTGAACATGATTTCTCCTGCTTCTTCAGATGGTTATAATCAGACAGGTCTTTGCTTTTCTTTCCTCCTTGCTCATGCTGTTATTCTCCCACTACACCAAAGATTGTTGTATTTTGGTGTCCAGAGTAAGTTTTACCTTTTGGTAATATTTCTTAGAATTTTTGGGGAAACCATCAGACCCTTACTTTGAGTCCATAAATTTGGATATGGCTGACTCTGCAGCCAGCTCCAGGGTAGCCTGTGACCCAAACCTGGCCAATCAAGAGTACCTCAGTCCCTTGGTTACAGCACTTTAGTCAATGAAGGGCACAAGATCCAACTTGGTTCAATCAGAGCCCTAGAACTTCTGTTAGAATTTTTAGAAAAGAATAGTGTTTGGGAAAGCCAAGAAATAGCAAGTGACAAGTTCCTGATCATGATATAATATGAGCCTCTAGATCTATCAGGCACAGATAGATCTTGCTATGTTGAATTAGTTTGCAAAGAGCATTCCTTTGCTAGTTCCAGTTAAATTGCAAAGAGTAACTCTTTGCTTCTTCGAGTTAAATTCCCTCTTTGAGACCTAGCTGTCATGCCACTCACAAACTGTTCTTTCCTTTCTTTAATTCCCATTACACACTACTTAATCTGCACTGCTTTAAACACTAAATTGTCTTAACTGTTTAACATTTTCTAGTTTTGCTTTCCCAATGTGCCATAAGTTTACTGAGAACTTGGACCACCAATCACATTTCTCTTAGTTCTCAACACTTAAGAATGTTTCATACTTAAGATGCAGATTGATAAATTCTTAAGATAAGTTACTTTTATTTAAGAAATCAGCTGTAAGAATCTCAAAAACAAATGAAAACTGGCCAAATTATTGCTAATTAGGACCCAGATATTTAGGTAATTCTGTCCCATCTTCCTGATTTTAAAAGAAACACATTATGAAAGGGGGAAAATGATATCTGATGGGCCTTTGGAGGGGCCCAGTAACAGCTGCTTGTTTTAAAATGTAGATGCTATTATTGAGGCATGGCGAGGCCAGCAGATCATGAGATGACTGCCATTGTAGAGATAGCTTGTTACTCACAGTTCCCTGAAGGGAGGGGGCACAACATGCCACACAGGGCCACACAGGGAAGCACCAGTGTTGGTGAGGAGGCAAAAGAAGAAAGAGGAAACCACGGACATAAGCCTTTATCATAACTTCTACAGGAAAGAGAAGAGGAGGGGAAGGTAGAGGAGGGGCAAGGCAAGGAAAGAAAGGGAGCAAGAAAAGGAAAGGAAAAACAAGGAAAGGAACAAGGAAAGAAAAAAGACAAGGCAAGGCAGACATAGGATTGGTTAGTTTTAATAATTTCAGCTGTCTCTGGGGTCGCAGGGGCTGTCCTGAGTTGCCTGGCACCTGGCCCTAGGTTGACTAAGGCAGGGGAATGTTGGCTTGTATATGAGTTAGATAAAGGAGGTGATTGAGGGATATGAGCTCTGGACTGTTCAGTTTACAAATGAAAGGCACAGAGGAGTTGTTGACTGTCTCTAGGAGCTAGCTAGCCCTGTCAGTCAATCTCTCCCTGGCCAGTGAAGCTACAGATGCCAGGGCATCAAGAATACCAAATATAAGAAGATATCTTTAGTATTCTCCCTTCTTTCCCACTGGGCTCAGAAGAGATTAAACAGTAAAACAAAGAAGAAACAGACAGTGGCCAAAATGTCTGCTCAGTCACAGGCAATGACGCTACACTGGAAGAGATATGTTAATGTGAGAGTAAAATGAGCTCCTAACTCTCTCCAGAAATAGTCAGACTTACTCATATCATGGTAGGCAGCACTAAATGAGGACAACTTTTCTAACTAGGAAGAATTTTATGGACTGAGTAAAGAGAAGAAATTGTGCTTCCTATTAGCAAACGTAATCCCAAGAGGAAAAAAGAAAAGGTCAGGGGCTGAACCAAGCAAGCCCAGTTTATTCTTTCCAAATGTATCAATCAGACAACTCGCTCTACCTTTCCCAAAGAGAATGAGTAAAGAATAGAGGAAGTCAAGAACTATTGCTTGACTGATTCCCTTTCTGTGGGTGGAAACCTCAAACACAAGAAAGAAACATCACCTCCTGGGTCCCCCACCAAGAAACATTGACTTTTCTAGAGATTTTAGGAAGATAAAATTCTGACACTTTCCTAGCCATGGTTCCAGCTTCAAGGTTTCACATTTTAAATCCAGAGTTTTAGCTAATTGATGTTCAGAAGACGAGAAATGATTCAACCCACATAAGGGGTTGTAGGTGGGTACCTACACTACAAAATTTAGGGTGAACTTTCAGACTCTCTGGTATGTGGGAAATATCCAGCTATGGCTCTTGGTTGCATACTCTCCTACTTACACTGTTTTTGAAAGAGCCAGGGGAGGGGCCAATAGGCCCAGACACTGGGAAACTATGATCTGGTAGATATATTAGTAATGAATGACCTAGATGTGATGTTTGAGGCCTACAAAGGCCTCAAAGTGGTATGGAAAAACAAGAGAAACTCATTTACAGTAGCATTCATGTTTACTGTCAACATTTATTCATCTATGTTAGGGTCAGCAAATTATGCCCTGTTGGCCAAATTCAACCAGTCACCTGTTTTTTTTTTTTTTTTTTTAAGTTCTGTTGACCAGGCACAGTGGCTCACGCCTGTAATTCCAGCACTTTGAGAGGCAGAGGCGAGCAGATCACTTGAGTCCAGGAGATCAAGACCAGCCTCGGCAGCATAGCAAAACCCTGTCTTTATAAAAAATACACAAAATTAGCTGAGCATGGTGGTGCATGCCTGTGGTCCCTGCTACTCAGGAGGCTGAGTAGGAGGATTGCCTGGGCCTGGGAGGTTGAGGCTGCAGTAAGCCAGGATTATGCCATTGTACTCCAGCCTGGGTAACACAGTGAGACACCATCTAAAAAAAAAAAAGTTTTGTTGAAACGCAGTCACATTACTCTATTTCGTATTCTCTGTGATTGTTTGCATGCTATAATGGCAGAGTTGAGTAGTTGTAAGAGATCTTATGGCCTGCAAAGCTGAAAATATTTATGCACTGACTCTATAGAACAGCGGTCACCAACTTTTTGGCACTGGTTTCGTGAAAGAAAATTTTCCCACAGATCCTGGGTTGTGGGGGGAGGGTTTCGGGATGATTCAAGTGCATTACATTTATTGTGTACTTTATTTCTATTATTATTACATTGTAATATATAATTAAATAATTATACAGCTCACCATAATGTAGAATCAGTGGAAGCCCTGAGTTTGTTTTCCTGCAACTACATGGTCCCATCCGGAGGTCATGTTAGACAGTGACAGATCATCAGTTAGACAGTGGCAGATCATTAGGCTAAATTCTCATAAGGAGCACACAACCTAGATCTCTTTCATGTGCAGGTCACAACAGGGTTCGTGAGCCTATGAGAATGTAATGGTACTGCAGATCTGAGGGGAGGTGGAGCTCAGGAGGCAATGTAAAAGATGAGTGGCTGTAAATTCAGAGGAAGCTTCACTTGCTTGCCCGACACCTTCTGCTGTGTGATACGTGTGATACCAAATATATTGATCCATGGCCTGGGAGTTGGGGACTCCTGCTATATAAGTTTGTCAATGCCTGCTCTATACATGTTCATTGTTTGTTTACAGATTGCTGTCACTGTCCAAGGCACAGTACTATGAACAAGGACAATGTGTGCCCTAAATGAATTCACATTCTACTGGGGAACCAGATATTTTAGCAGTGTAAGAAACTTAGTAACTGAGGAAGGAGTGACTCTTTGGGGTATGATAAGGTAAGGGGTTGAGAGGGAAGTCATGGGATTGACTGGAAAGATGGCCCGTGGCCCACATGGGAAGGACTTTATATGTTATGTCAGGGAACTTAAGACTCTGTTCAATTAACAGTGGAACACCATTGAGGGATTTGATTCAGAAGAGTAACATAATCAATTCACATTTGACAAACAAGTTATTTATTGAAAAAAGAATAATCTGAAGTCACTCTATATCTAGTGGCACTGGAGGAAAGTCTGGAGGCTGGCAGATTAGCTAAGAAGTGTTGGCCCAGTTATTGAACTATGCCAAGCTCTGCCTCAAATAATTTTTATATAAGTATATTGATTAGCAAGTAAAGCACACACCAGCATTTCGTTTGGAATAGAGCATAGAACACAATAAAGTAAACTAAAGCCAAACATTAATTAAATGCACATATTTAGTTAGTTATGCTTATAGTGTGGGTATATATTAAATCAGAGAGAATTCATTCCTTGAAGAGGATTTAGTTGGGTATTTTTCTGTTTAAACATGAAGATAAAGTTATTTTCAGTTGTCTTCTTACGAGCAAACTCTCCTGTCTCTACCCAACTGTTCACTTTCTTCTTTCACTTTTAATTTCTTTATTAAAGACAAAAAAGTTGGAGTGTGGTGGTATGATCATAGCTTACTACACCCTTGAACTCTTGGGCTCAGGTAATCCTCCTGCCTCAGGCTTCCTGAGTAGTTAAGGATTACAGGTGTGTGCCACCACACCTGGCTAATTTTTTTATTTTTTGCATGTTGCCCAGGTTGGTCTCAAACTCCTGACCCCAAGCAATCCTCCCACCTTGGACTTCCAAAGTGTTAGGATTACCGGTGTGAGACACTGTGCCCAGCCCACCTTTCTTGATAAGAGATGAGAGAGACTTGATTGGGTTGGTTTAGGTATCAGGTATCATGTGTTTCAGGACCATGGAGATGATATTTAGTCTAAGCCAGATAAGGTAATTCTATATTTTTTGTTTATGGTTTAGAACGTGATGCACTTCTGGAAAATCTGCTGGGGGGGCTTCTGAGAAAAGTATCCCCACAGAAGAAGACACATATGTAGGAGGAAACAGACCTTCTTTGCAGGATTTGTTGTATCTGGGTGTGATGCCTGGAATTGTGGCAACCATGTTTTGATTATGGGGGACTAAGCTAATATGCTAAAAATACCAAAGCAAAAGGACAAGAAAAACTTGGGTCCTTGACAGTACTGATGACCCAACAACCTAGGGTTATTACAGCCTGGAACTTCATTTTATTTTACATAGTAAATGTCTATATTGTTTAAGCTGGTTTTAGTTGGTGTTCTGTTCATATTGTTGAGAGCATCCTGACATAGGTTCTCAGAGAAAACAATACATACGAGGTTGTAATCAATCAGTAAAAGGAGTGAGCTGTATATGTTCTGTTTTGTTTCTGGAGCAGAGCTTTTCAAAACTTTAACGTGCCTGTGAATCACCTGGGGATCTTGTTTAAATGCAGATTCAGATTCGGTAGGTGAAGCTGGAGATACTGCATTTCTAACAGTATCCCAGGAGATACAAATGAGCTGGTGCAAAGTCCACACTTTTGAGTAGCAAAGGTGGACTGCAGGTATCACTCATTAAAGGTTAGGTAGAAGAGAACCTTCCAGAGACTGAAAAGATTTTAAATGGAGAGACAGGAGTCATGATAGGGTGTTAGAGTGATTCTGCTAATTCAAATAGGATAGTCCAATCTTATCCTTTATTAATAATTTCAGAAGAGGTCAGGGCCAGATGATAAAACCAGGCCAAGATCTTGAAGACTGGCTTTGTAGTGAAGAAGGAAGTAGAAAGTATCTTTCTTACTTGTATGAGGGCCTCAGGAAAAAAACACAAATCTGTGGTTCTGGCAGAGCTTTCAGGTGAATTTTATAGGGCTTTGGCCCTGAAAATCCTGAGGTACTCCCATCTTCCCCACTAAAAGTAATTTAAAATAACAAAAATAATCTGTAAGATAAGTATAAGGAAGCCCAACCAAATTCTGGTAGTTTCCTCCATTATTACTATTTTGATGCTTTTGGGGGAAGTAATAAATACATCATTCAGCTGGGCATGGTGGCTCACACCTTTAATCTCAGCATTTTGGGAAGCTAAGGCAGGAGGATTGCTTGAGTCCAGGAACTGGAGACCAGGCTGGGCAACATAGTAAGACCTCGTCTCTACAAAAAATAAACAAAATTAGCAGGGTGTTATGTTGCATGCCTGTGGTCCCAGCTACTCGAGAGGCTAAGGCTGGAGGATGGCTTGAACCTGGGAGGTTAAGGCTGCAGTGAGCGATATTCATACCACTGCACTCCAGGCTGGGCAACAGAGCAAGACCTGGTCTCAAATACATACGTCCATGCATACATACATACATACATACATAATCTTCCCAAAATGTTTTATTTGGCTGCAGTTGCTTGGCTAATACCCTAAGCATGCATGGGAAAGCATTGAATACTGTCACTTCAGAGTATTCTTTTAACTTGAAATGTTCCCCAACAAAACAAAAAGATTTAAAGGATATGGGATGGGAATATAACTTTGTAGAGATCACTATAGGGCCCCTAGAAAGAGAGACTGATTCCTAGCAGTACATACCCTATGATGTTTCTTTGTAAACTAACTTAGCACTAATCAGTTACACAAAATCCATTTCACTTCGCTTTTAACCACTCCCCCAAAATAACAACAATAATAGGATTTTCATTCCAAGTTTGAGAATAACTATTGAGAGCGTTAAACCTATGTACATACAAAAACTGCAACTGGATTCTAGTTCCTGTGATTAAGAAAGAATATGAAAATTCACTAAAGGTGTTCTGTGAGTTAACCAGAAGTAAAAAGAAAAAAAACAATTTAATTATTGTATAAAATATTTAAATAAAAAAACTCACTAAAGGCACAAGGTGACCATTTATAGGAATCATATCCCTATCTCCATAGTGGAGAGCATCTTATTATTTTAAGACCAAATTATAATATATTTAGCGTGGATCCAGGGACTGAAACAAATAATACAAAGACAAAACTAGGTAGTTCTAAGTCAAAGACAGTTTTGCACAAAGAACAGAATTAATAAAGGAATCCCAAGAGTAAAAAGAATAAATCCTAGAATGATGATGAGAATCATAAGGGAGCCCTTGTACTAAGGGAAAAAAGCCCCTACCTGCCTTTCCCTTTTTCATTGAGGTTCTAGATCAACAGCAGCTTGAATCACTGTTGACATATAAACTGCATTTTTAACATAAAGAGTAAGAAATTCTTTATTTTCTCTATAAACATATTCTGTGGGCAATCTAGTCTTTCAGTTTTGGTCAGTAAAATATATATTTTCTTACCCAACTAAAATGCTAAATCACTACAAATAATAATTATTTACAAATTAGTACTATTTCAAAAAGTAAAACAACTTTATGAAACTTTTTTAAAGATAGACAAGACCAACTTCAGCAGAGGCAGTAGATCTAGTAGTTAATCATTTCTTGGGCTTGCTTTCAAATTGAGGCTTTACTTATTAATAGCTGTATGAATTTGAGCAAGTCACTTAATTGTAGTGTTCTCATTGTTTTTTTTAAAAAGGAGGGGTTCCAGCTATTCCAACCTGGGCAACACAGCAAGTCCTTGTCTCAAACAAAACAAAACAAAACAAAAAGATGATATTATTATTTTAAGTTATATGCAATGATATATGACAGGGTTTAGTGCAGTGTCTGGCACTTGTAAATTCATGTATTCATTTCAAAAAGTAGTTATAGAAAATCTGACTGTGCTAGATGCTGGGGATACGGGCATGAACAAAACAGATATGCCTCCTGCCCTCAGAAAACATACAGTCTACTAGGCAAGGCAGTTAAAAGGTCAGTTAAAACCAACATAATATACATTACAAACTTTCAACAAGGCATTTAACTGGGAAATGTGAGGCTAATACAAATATATTGAGTAACTGCTAAAGGTTAACATTTAAAAATACATATATATACTTAGGATTAATAGATGAGTAGAACTGCACATTTCGAAACCCTTATTTACAAACATTTATTGATTATGAAACATCCTTGAAAATAATGAGGGAGTAACTTCGTTGGTATGACTGGGAAAACAAGTTGAGTCTTCCTGTTTCAGACAATAGAGCATGGAGTTTAGTGAGTTAATATTGATATAATTAATGGAACTTATTTAAAATTCACCAGATGGATGAATTTGTTTGTGCCATGTTTTTGTGTGTGGGTTGGTATGTATATTAATTTTTTAATTTTATATTTTGTGGGGTGGCCTGAGCCAAATTAGGCGCAAAGAAACGCCCTAATTTTTATGCAATTTTATCTCATGCATAGATTTGTGTGACCACTGCTATAGTCAAGACACAGGACACTTCTACTACGTTTCCCTTGAGCTACCCTTTCATAAATGCAGACACTGCCGTTACTCTCCGTCACCCCCAACCCCAGCGACTGATCATCTGTTTTCCATCTCTATAATTTTGTCATTTTGAGAATGCTATATAAACGTAATCATATTACTTGAAACCAAGAGTTCAAAATAAACCTGGACAACCGAGCAAGACCTCATCTCAAAAAAGAAAAAAAAATTAGCCAGGTGTGGTGGCGAATACCCAGCTACTCACAGAGGCTTAAGCAGGAAAATCGCTGGAGCCAGGAGCTCAAGACTGCATTGAGCCACTGTTACACCACTGCATTCCAGCCTGGGTGAAAGAGACCCTGTCTCTAAAAAAATAAAAATAAAAATAAAATAAATGCAATCATACAGTATGATGTAACCCTTTAAGATTGTCTTTTTTTCCCCACTCAGCATAATCCCCTTGAGATTCTTCCAAGTTATTACATGTATCAACAGTTCATTACTTTTTATTGCTAAGTAGTATTCCATGGTATGGATGTGCTACAGTTTGTTTAACAATTCTTCTACTGAAGGACACTTGGATTGTTTTCAGTTTCTGGCTTTTACAAATAAAGCTGCTATGAACTTTTATATACAGGCTTTTGTGTGAACATGTTTTCATTTCACTGAGATAAATGTCTAAGGGTGCAATTGCTAGGTTATATGGTAACTGCACGTTCAGTTTTGTAAAAAAAATAACTAGACTCTGCACGACAGTTCCCAGCGACCTTGGACTGATCAAATTCTCCCCAGTTTCTCACTTGTATTAATAGTTCTCAAGAATAACTGTAGAATGTGCTAGGAATGCAATATCCTGAGATAATGATGGACTGGCTGAAACAGCCCAGGATCTTTTCCAGTCCCTCCTAGAAAGAGGATGTCCTTCATCATTTTAGCCCAGCATGTTATGTTGCCTCCAGAACATAAAACCCAAGATGGTCTACTTTCCAGGGTCACTCAGCTGTGGTGCAAGTGAGGTACACACAAATGTGTCTCTATTCTCCTGGGGCAGGTTTCCTGAGTCTTGGGAGATGGCTCACAATGAATCCTATGCTTCTGTTGTCCCTTGTTGCCTAGCTATAAATAATACATTCACTTCATGTAACTTGTACACGTGGGTATTCTGTCTTACCAGACTCAGCTGGTAACCAACGCATAGCAAGCCTGCTTTGCACCCTTTTCCAGGGTGGCTGCACCATGTTACATTCCTATCAGCAGTGTACAAATGTATGTAAGCAGTTTAAATGCTTAACCAACAGTTCTTCAGAATAACTAAACAAGCACGATGGTGCCTTTTACTTATTAATTCCTGGTGATTAATTAGTCTCCTTCTGATAAAAACATTCCAAAACCTTCAGCTCAAATTGCTCTATGGTTTGAGAAGATATCTATGGAAGAAACTCAGTGCAAAGAAGTTAGGTCAAGAAAGTCCTAAGAAAAGTGTACAAGGCTAAGCATTTATTCTAAAGACAACGAAGAGTAGGAAAGATAACCGACGTTTATTGAGCCAATATACCAGGCATTTTTCAGTCTTTATCTCATTTATTCCTCCCAACAATCCTGTAAAATGGATAATATGTCCATTTTATAAATATTACAATTGCCAGGTTTTGTGACCCATGTCTGTAATCCCAGTACTTTGGAGGCCAAGGCAGAAATATCGCTTGAGCTCAGGAGTTCAAGACCAGTGTGGGCAACATAGTGAGAACTCATCTCTATTAAAAATTTTAAAAATCATGTCCAGGCATGATGGTTCACACCTGTAATCTAGCACTTTGGGAGGCCAAGGCGAGTGGATCACCTTAGGTCAGGAGTTTGAGACTAGCCTGGCCAAAACGGTGAAACCCCATTTCTACTAAAAACACAAAAATTAGCTGGGTGTGGCAGTGCTTGCCTGTAACCCAACTATTCGGGAAGCTGAAGCAGGAGAATTGCTTGAACCCAGGAGGCAGAGGTTGCAGTGAGCCGAGATCAAGACACTGCACTCCAGGCTGGGTGACAGAGATGAGACTCTGTCTCAAAAATAAATAAATAAATAAAATAAAAATAAGAAAACATTAGCCAGGTGTGGTGGCACATGCCTGTTGTCCCAGCTACTCGAGGGGCTGAGGTGGGAGGATCACTTGAGGCCAGGAGATCAAGGCTGCAGTGAGCCATGATCACATCACTGCCCTCCAGCCTGGGTGACAGAGCCAGACTCTATCTTGAAAAAAAAAAAAGAAAAGAAAAAGAAATGTAAGAAATATTACAATTGAGGCTTCACATAACTTTTCATACAGGTCACGGAGTTACTAGGTGGTGAAGTGAGAATGAGAGGCCCATATTTCTAGTTTCTGCTGCCTTTAGCTCAGGGCAAAGAAACGTAGAAGACAACACATTTGTTGAAAGAAAAAAAAGAGAATAAATAAATGAGTGAAACTCAGCGCTGCTATTTATGTGTCCCTGGGCAGGAAAATTAATTTCTTTGAGTCTATTTCTTCATTTCTTTCTTTTTGTTTGCTTGTTTTTAGACAGTCTCCCTCTGTCGCCCAGGCTGAAGTGCAGTAGCGTGATCTTGGCTCACTGCAACCTATGCCTGTCAGGTTCAAGAGATTCTCCTGCCTCAGCCTCCTGAGTAGCTGGGACTACAGGCACGTGCCACCACGCCCAGCTAGTTTTTTGTGGTATTTTTAGTACAGATGGGGTTTTACCGTGTTAGCCAGGATGATCTCGATCCCTGACCTCGTGATTCACCCGCCTCGGCCTCTCAAAGTACTGGGGTTACTGGTGTAAGCCACCGTACCCCGCCTATGTCTTCATTTCTTATAGCAAGATAATAATGACAACTAGTTCACAGAGCTAGGGAACAAATAGGATGACAAATTGGGAAAACAATTTGAAAAATGTTAAATAATAAATGTTAGCATAATAATTAAAAAGTACAGTCACAGTTGTAAACAAATACTGATAAAATATAGGCATGAGACGTGGGGCGGGGGGTGTGTGAAGATCATTTAATATCTCTGATTCCCCAGTTTCCTCCCCTGTAAGATCACAATTGAGTTTAAAGTTGAGCACCTTCATGACACAGACTCTAAGACTTACCAAGTTAGGAGACAGTCAAGCAAGCCTCTGCACATGACATTAATTTGAAAATGTTTATTCTACTTCCAAGGATATTGCAAAGTATGTAACTTAATATTTTTCTCCATGATATTTTGGTCTTTATCAATTAGGTCATTCAGACCTCTATCAATACATGTAATGAATTACAACATGTATAAATTGTGTGCATGTGTATATGAGAACAGTATTAGAAACAGTTATTACGATGAGAGTTTATACATAACTTCTAAACACTAGTCTTAGAAAAATAGACATTAGATAGAAAATCCGGAATTGGTATAGGAACGGGCAAGGAATTGGTATATTGTGTCTGGAGAGGAACATAGTTGGCTAGGGACAGGGTAGAGAAATTATTCACATTTGGCCTGGCATGGTGGCTCACACCTGTAATCCCAGGACTTTAGGAGGCCGAGGCAGGTGGATTACCTGAGTTCAAGGAGACTAGCCTGGGCAACATGGTAAAACCATGTCTCTACTTTAGTATTTTTAAATACAAAAAATTAGCCAGGTGTGGTGGCATATGCCTTGTAATCCCAGCTACTTGGGATGCTGGGGCAGGAGAATCGCTTGAGCCTGGGAGGCGGGGAGGTTGCAGGGAGGCGGGGAGGTTGCAGGGAGCCGAGATCTTGCCACTGCACTCCAGCCTGGACAACAGAGCCTTACTGTCTCCAACTCACATTTGTAATCCTTTGCACTTTCTTTTTGAATTTTGAAACGTGTTGCTGCATAACTATTAATAGACTCACATTTTAGAAAACTTTTATATAAAAATGTTAACATAAAAAATTAGTATTTTTAAGCATTACCTTTATTTCAACTATTAATTTAAATTATGAAAATATGAAACCACTCCATTTTCAATACGATTGTAAGTTTTTAACAGACTTTGTGGTCACTGGGTATATTTAACCCTTCAAATAAAGCAATCTTTCCCTTTTATCATTATTTTGTAAGACTCATATGCTGGGTGATGGATCAAACTGAACAAAATAAGATATTTCTTAAGAATAACTTCGTTATTTCCCAAGAGCCACCCTTAGATGCTGGTAGGTGTCATCAGCTTCCCAAGACCAGGTGCTGGATAGAAGGTTCTTGCATTTCCCTCATCTGCCATCCTCAGTAAGGGAGGAATTAGGACTTCCGCAAGCCTCTGAAGACTGGAAAGATGGGACCGGCACAGTGGCTCACGTCCGTAATCCCACCACTTTGTGAGGCCGAGGCGGGCAGACCACCTGAGGCTAGCGGACCACCTGAGGCCAGGAGTTCGAGACCGGCCTGGCCAACATGATGAAACCCCGTCTCTACTAAAAATACAAAAACTAGCCGGGCGTGGTGGCATGCACTTGTAACCCCAGCTACTCGGGAGGCTGAGGCAGGAGAATCGCTTGAACCCGGGAGGCAGAGGTTACAGTGAGCGGAGACGGCACCACTGCACTCCAGCCTGGCTGACAGAGAGGGGCGGGTGGGGGGAGGGGAAAACTGGAAAGATGACGGTGCCCACTCCTCACCCCCTTAAGTACTTAAAAATAGATATTCATTTAGGAAGCGAATTAAAACTTAAATTACGGTGGATACAAGACGTTCCTTCTAGACTGAAATAAAAATTCCGAATAAATTCATCAAAGCCGAACTTTTCCTTTTTGCCTTTCTAGCGCATGGGCCTGCGTTCAGCCCTCAACTCCACAATCCGGCACTCGCAGGGTCTTAAGTCCTAGCCACACGACGGAGCACGGAGCACGGGCGCCGGGTGTAACAGCCCCACCCCACCATCCGACTCCTCCTACGCACCCCAACCCCAGGGCCCTGGCCCCGCCCCTGGTAGCGTCATCGTGACGTCAGCGCGCTGTCCTCGAAGCCTGCAGCAAATGAGCGCAGACAGCACGGGCCCTCCGCGTACCACGGCACACGCATGCGCGCTGGTTCTGGGAACCCTGAAGACCTGGCGGAGCCGGGCACGGATGGAGGCCTGAGGGTGGCGGGGGCGGAGCGCACCGCGAGCTGGGGGCATGTCCGCGGCGGGCGCCGTCTAGAGGAAGGCCAGGCTGCCGCCACCACGCTGTCGGTCGCAGCGAGACGCAAGCGAGCCAGGCCGAGGGCCGCGGCGGCGATGCAGCGACGGCAGCGCCCTCCGCCGCCAGCCTCCCGGCCGCCCGAGGGCAGCGGGGGAGGCGGCGGTGGGAGCGAGGAGGTGGAAGTGCAGTTTTCCGCCGGGCGTTGGGGCTCGGCCGCGGCGGTTTCGGCGGCGGCGGCGGCGGCGGCAGCGGCCACGCGCAGCACCGAGGAGGAGGAGGAGAGGCTTGAGCGGGAGCACTTCTGGAAGATCATTAATGCCTTCCGCTACTACGGGTAAGGAGCCCGTGGCGGACCCCGGCCCAGACCGTCGGGGCGCCCACTGGCGGCGGTGGACCCGCCGGAACCGGGGCGCTTGCCGTCCCGCCGCCACGCCTCCGAGGCGTCGGGATCCGGCCCCTGCTGCTGACCTCCGGGCCCCGAGTCACCTCGCACCATCCCAGCCCCTCCCGGCCTTACACACCCGCGTGTCCTCCGCGCCGTCTGCTGCTCAGCCTCGTGTCTTCTGACCCCAGGATCAGATTAGCTCTCTTGCCTCCGTCCTCGTAAAGGTTTGGCTTTGAGGCCGGTGGGGGTGACCGGAGAAGCGCTGTAACAATTTCAGATAGAAGACGATGGTGGTAGAATCGTCCACTGCCGGGCATGATTGGTGTGTGTGGTCGCTGTCCTCCAAACTGAACACACGGAGAGCCCAAGTTCACCTACACGTGGGATGCTGTAGGACGTCTTTTCCCAAACTGTTGCCAGTGCTTGTAAGAGCAGTTTAAGATTTCCACCCACCCCCTCTTTGGCGCTGTGAACGCGCTTGCACATTTGTGTGAGCGACTGAATGATGCCGCTCACTGTCTTTAACTGGTGGGTGATTAAGGGCGGAAGTGGTCGGATATTCTAAAATTTGCTAATTATTAGGAGAGAAACGAGAGAAGTCACAATAAGAGCAGCCTTTATGTTCTTTTTTTCTGCAAATCTGTGTTGAATTCTCCCTGGTGTGCTAGACACTGTGGTAGGATCTTTAAGTTTGCTCCTCATTCATAAAAGCAACTTTCACGTTTCTTCTAGATAGATGTTAAAGTAGCTTAATCACAAAATTATAATTCCAAGATCTGAAAGGGACTTAAATCAACTGGATTTTCAGGTGAAGATAACACTTTTATTCACGTAAGAGATATGAGAGTCCACCTGTGACTATGTTCTAAGTCTGCAATTGGAATCAGACAGACATGAGCTCCTATGCAGGTAAACCTGTTCCCTTAGGTGGGTTCCTGCAGCGCTTTATGCAAACTTTTTTTTTATATTGTTCATCTCATGTGTTATAGTTGTTTAAATCTCTTGCTTTACTGTGACCTCCTCAAGGACAGGGGCTGAGTCTTATTTATTTTTATGTCACCAGTGCTTAGCATATGTTGTTTAAGCTCTGTTTTTAACAAACAAAACAAATAGTAGCAAAGAAATACATTTCTCATTCCCAAATAGTCTCAAGTTTTTGACTAATAGTTAAATTAGTTTACTAGTCTGAATTTAGAAGTTTACTTAATGAAAGCTTAAAGTTATTTGGAATCTGATTGTATTTGTGATAGGAACTTTTGAACTTCCAGTGTCTTGATGAAATAATTTACTGATTAAACCCAGAAAGAGAGACCAGGGACAGCATTTCTTACGGAGCCCAAAAGAGAATTCGTAGTTTGGATATTTTATTTCTCTGGCTTTAATAGTAACAGAGGGAGCAAGGCAGACCATCAGAAAATTGAATTTGATTCAGGAATTTTGACTGAAAGAACCAGTTAGGGAAGGCAGCTAATATCAAATAGCTAAGAGTGGGAGATACAGAAAAGCCTGGTACATTTTGCTCTTGAAAAATCTAGGAAGAATATTGAGAAATGTCTTGGGAATATTGTGGACCCATTTAGTTAAGTGTGTAGTTGTACTTTTAATATATTAGGACCAATTTAAAATTGATATTTATGGGTAGGTATGGGATGGGCCTGTTAGTGGTAGGAGTTGATCTGGAACTGAAGTGTAGCAATATAGAGAAGAGTTCTTGTGTGAATATTCTAGTGGTTGTGATACTATTTCCTATACTCTCTTCTTTACTACTGTAATGTTGGATTCAGGAAATTTCACTTAAAAAAATAGTTTTTATTTGTATATGCTTTCTTGAAACACTTCAGATACTTGGACTGAAAATAGTATAACATCAAAAATATGCTTTTTAAAATGTCACTTAAAGGATAGGTTGTATACAGAAAGCTTATATAGCAGAAAATAGTGGATTGTTACATTCTAATATTTTGTGATCTTCTAGACTTCAATTGTCTGTAGCCACTAATATCGGCATAAATTTAAGCTTAAATTAGTTATAATTTAATAAGCTTTAAAATTTAGTTGCTCAGTTTCACTACCCACATTTCAGGTGCTCAGTAGCTACATGTGGGTAGTGTCTGCTGTATTGGACAGTGCAAATAAAAGCCTTTCCATTATCGAAGTAGGTTGTGATAGACAATCTGGTTCTAGACATTTAACAAGTATGGTCAACCCTTGAACAATATGGGTCTGAACTGTATGGGTCCACTTACACATAAATTTTTTGAAATAAATATATTGGAAAATTGTTTTGAGATTTGCAGCAATTTGAAAAACTTAGCAAACTTGCATAGCCTAGAAATACTGAAAAATTAAGAAAAAGTTATGCCATAAATGCATATATGTAGGTATTACCATTTGCTACCATAAAATATACAGAAATCTATTATAAATAGGTAAAATATCAAAAGTTACACAAACAGATCTTACATGGAGCCATTTGCAATTGAGAGAAACGTAAACAAGCAAAGATATAGCATTAAATCCTAGTTGTGTAAAATTATGTAGTGGATACTGTACTACTGTAATAATTTTTAGCCACCTCCTGTTGCCATTGCAGTGAGCTCAAATGTTGCCAATATCTGCTTAAAATAATCACTCTGCTTTTGTCTGTCAGGTAAATTGCATACTGCAGTAAACAGATTTCATCAAATTTAATGCAATACCATAAACCTTAAATAACACCATGGGTCCCATATGAAGTGCTACTGGTGATGCTGCAAGTGCTCCCAAGAAGAAGAGAAAAGTCAAGACATTACAAGAAAAAGTTGATTTGTTTGATATGTACTGTAGATAGAGGTCTGCAGCCGAGGTTGCCCGGCAACCCCATTTCAGACAGAAGATTCATCTTGTAATCAAATAATGTGAACTTACAGTATTGATAAATACAGTGCAGTGCAGTACTGTAAATGTATTTTCTCTTTCTTGCAACTTTCTTATTTTGTTTTCTCCAGCTTTATTGTAAGAATGTAGTACGTAATATATTAACATACAAAGTATCTGTCAATTGTTTATGTTATTGGTAACGCTTTCGGTCAGTAGTACGCTATTAGTAGTTAAGTTTTTGGAGAATCAAAGTTACATGTGGGTTTTTGACTGCACAGGGGGTTGGTGCCCCTAACCTGAGCATTGTTCAAGGGCCAAGTGTACTTCCAGATTTTGCAGGGTACGATTTTACTACTAAATGCCTTTTAGTTAATATGTAGGAGACTTAGATAAAAGGTCATAAAGCAAGGAATGTCTTTTGATTAATATTTTATCTTTCTAATGGGTTCCAGTTTTGTGGTTCCTACAGATTTTGCTTAGATGACATTCTCATTAAGGGAAAAATGAGTATAGCTCATTTGTATTGAATAGCAAAAATGTTACTTTTATAACCCGATCTTACTATGAATGAAACACGTCAGCACATAGAAAATATTAGAGTTGAAAAATTGAAAGACTTTTCAGAAACTTTTTACTTTTAGAAATAACAGTGTGAGATTATTTTAGGATGGGCGTGGTGGCTCACGCCTGTAATCCCAGCACTTTGGGAGGCCAAGGAGGGCGGATTGCCTGAGGTCAGGAGTTCGATACCAGCCTGGCCAATATGGTGAAACCCCATCTCTGCTAAAACTACAAAAAATTAGCCGGATGTGGTGGCGCATGCCTGTAATCCCAGCTACTTGGGAGGCTGAGGTTGCATTGTGCTGACATCATGCCACTGCACTCCAGCCTGGGCGACAGAGCAAGACTCCATCTCAAAAAAAAAAAAGGTGAGATTTTTTAATGTTGAGATTTAGAGCTCATTTTTACAGGTGAGGATGTGGCTAGACACAAAGCGGTAAGCAGCTTCGTAAGGGTTACACAATCAAGGTGTGGTAGAATCTGACCTAAAATCCAAAATCGTTACCTAAAATTTTACTGTGGATTAATGAGGAGTTATACTAGTAATACAAATTTAATGTTAGATATTTAATAAAGATTTAAAATGAATCAAGACAGACTTTATTTCTGACAAGTTACGTTTTTTTTCTATATGGATTTCCTAGAGTAGTTCAACTAAGTGCAGAGGAATGGGCCTGTGACTGTGGCCTTTAGTTCAGACCTGGTGTGGGCTCACCCTGATGAGAGGTGACTAAATCAGAGTTGAGGTCACTGCTGACACCAGCTTTCTAGAAAGAGTTGGAGATAGAGATACCGTTGAGGAAAAATGGCTACTAAGTTTACTTTCTCCCCTTACCAGCGAGAGGATGTTGCCTCTTGATGCTGACTTAGTTCAGAACCAAGGAGGTCTGATTTTTGTCAAATATTCCTTCAAAGCAGATTTGGCAGAGTTTCTTAAAAGGGCCAGGCAGTAAATGTTTTAAGCTCTGAAGGCCAAGTGGTCTCTTGTTACAACTTTTCAACTCTGCCCTTTAGTGGAAGGGGCCTTAGGCTGTATGTAATCAAATTGTGTGGCTGTATACCAGTAAGACTGTACAAAAACCACCAAGTAGCCAGTGGGCCATAATTTGCCCATCCCTGCCTTAAAGCAATACTGATAGGGTAAGCATTTCCAGGATAGTGAAGTGAGCCCCACTTATAAGGGTATGGTAAGGATTGGACTACATTCTCAACTTCAGTAAGATTGCATCTATTTTTTTTTTTTTTTTTTTTTGAGACAAAGTCTCGCGCTGTCATCTAGGCTGGAGTGCAGTGGTGCAATCTCTACTCACTGCAACCTCCACCTCCCTGGTTCAAGCAATTCCCCTGCCTCAGCCTCCCAAGTACCTGAGATTACAGGCGTGTGCCACCACACCTGGCTAATTTTTTTGTATTTTTAGTAGAGATGGGGTTTCACCTTGTTGGCCACGCTGGTCTCGGAATTTCCTGACCTTGGGCAATCCGCCCACCTCGGCCTCCCAAAGTGCTGGGATTACAGGCGTGAGCCACTGCGCCTGGCCAGATCCCATCTATTTTAAGAGTCACTGGTGGATGTATGTTATGGCAGCTTTACACACCATTAAGTAACCAGGGGTTTAAGGATCCCATCCTGCTCTGTGTAGTTACTTAGCATCTGTATCAGGAATTGACAGCTCTTCTAACCAATCTATAACTCAGCTCACCCTTGCGACCTTGATACTACTTGGTGATAAGTAGTCTCCATGGAAAACCAGTGGCATCGTGGGAAAGCCACTGAACATTTATTGCTTTTTTTTTAACATATGCTGAAATACAGAGATACTGAATAATGACCAAGATGACACTGTGTTTTAGAAGAATTCATCTGATTAGAGGTGGAGCTGGGAGGGCAGGGGAGGAGTTAGGAGACAGAATTGAAAAGTATCCTGGTCTTATTGATTGTGGGACTAAGAAGAGGCATTTAGGATGACTCCTTATTTTCTAACTTGGGTGCATTTGTCAATATTAGCCATGAAGGAAGGAGTGCAGGTTTTTGTGGGGCATGTGTGAAGTTCAGTTTGGATATGAGTTTTGAGGTGTGGTGAGAGGGAAGTTGTGGGGCATCCCCAGTGCTCAGAATTAAACACTAGGAAGAAAGTTCTGTGAGGCTGTTCAATCTGTTGACGGTGAATTGTAAACTGTTGAAGCTCTGCTGTTTGCCTCACTTGTTGTGGCCTCTTTAGTTCTTTTAATGTCATACTCTGCTGTTAGGAATATAAATTGATGGAGTCTTTCTGCACACCATTTTATATCAAGAGGCTTAAAAATACTTATTCCTTGTCATGCACTGAGGGGTGGGGGCTCATGCCTGTAATCCCAACACTTTGGGAGGCCGAGGTTGGCAGATCACTTCAGGTCAGGAGTCTGAGACAAGCCTGGCCAACATGGTGAAACCCCATCTCTACTAAAAATATAGAAATTAGCTGGGCATGGTGGCATGCACCTGTAGTCCCAGCTACTTGGGAGGCTGAGCCAGGATAATCACTTGAAGCTGGGAGGCAGAGCTTGCAGTAAGCCGAGATTGTGCCATTATACTCCAGCCTAGGTGACAGTGAGACTCCATCTCAAAAAACAAACAAACAAAAAACCTTATTCCCCTTCTCACCTGGTAATTCTAGTTTTGGGAATTTATGCTAATGTTTTTTCTAAAATATTGACAGATTTGAACACAAAAAGTTCATCATAAAAACAAGTGAGTGTCTAAATGCCCAATAGTTGGGAAAATAGCTAAGTAACTGTTGGGTACATAAGATGGAATGATGAACATCCACTTTGTACCCCAACAAATATATACGCTTATAATTTGTCAGTGTTCAGCTTAAATTAAAGTAAGATGCTAGATGACTTTGTCTTTTGTTTTTTTTCTTCTCTTTTTTGGAGACTGGGTCTTGCTCTGTTACCCAGCCTGCAGTGCAGTGACACAATCGTGACTCACTGCAGCCTTGACCTTCTGGGCTCAAGCAATTCTCCTACCTCAGCCTCCTGAGTAGGTGGAACTATAGGCATGCACCACCATGCCTGGCTAATTGTTTTTTTTGTCTTTTTTTTTTTTTAAATTTTTTTTGTAGAGATGAGGGTTTTGCTCTATTGCCTAGGCTGGTTTTGAACACCTGGCCTCAAATAGGCCTCTCACCTCAGCCTCCCAAAATGCTGGGATTACAGGCATGAACCACTACAACTTTGTATTAAACAAAACAGAAATGTGCCAAAAGGTTAGAAGTGGTTCTCTCTAGAAGAGGAATTATTAGGCCTTCTTTCCCTGTGTACTTTTAATTTTCTGCATTTTTCATACTTTGAACACTTTAGTAATATAAATGAGATATACCTACTGTTTTTTGGAGTGCTTGCTGTGTTTTCAGCTATTGGGCTAAATCTTTTGAGTATGTTATTTCCAATGAAACCCTGTCTGGTAGGCAGAGGAACTTAATGCTACCTACCTCATTATGGAGATGTTTCAGAATAATTAGTATCAGCTGACTTGGTTTAGTCCTTGGCATTTATTAAATCTCAATAAATGGTAGATTCTGTGATCATCATCATTATGGTTGTTCATTCTTTTCTTGCTTCTGTATATGAGAAAGTTGCAAAAAGGAAGTAATTTGCCTGATGTCATGTGGCAAATAGGTGTCATAACCTGGATTTCATCCCTGATTTTTCTGACTTCAAAGCTCATCATTATACTCTCTCCAGAGGGGGAAGTCAGTGGAACTTCTGCCAACTTGATCTCTTCACTTTACCCCTAAGGCCCCCCCCCACCAAGCCACCACACACAAGCTTGTAAAATCATGACTAGCCAGGTTTTTACTTGTTTGTCAGGAGCTTCTTCTGAAGTTCATTACTGTTGAGCAGTTGGAATAATTTAGCATAAGGTAAAAATGAGAAAATTGTTTGGATGAATAAAGATTTAAGAAAGCAAATGACAAAGGTATTGAAAATGAAATTGAAAATGAAAAATATTTTCATTTAATATTGAATTAATACCAAATAACATTTAAACATACACACATACATATATACATATAAAATATATGGAATGATATTGTGAACACTCATCAATCTACTGCCTAGTTTTTTTAAAAATCCTGTCTCTTTCACCCTCAGAATCATTATCCTGAATTTTTACATCTTTACTTTGTAGTTTTTCCACATATGCTCAATCCCTAAATAATATATTTTGTTTTCTATAAAATGCATTTGTACGTTATGAATTTTTCTGCAGTTTTTTTCCAACAAATGTGTATGTTCCTGATTTTTATCCAGATGGGAGTAACCAATTTCTGCCAAAATATATTTAGAGGTTGGTTCTGGGTCAATGTGATAGTGACCACAGCCTGTGGTTACACAGCGTCAGATGGTCCTGAGAAAGTGCAAAGTGCCCCAGGTGGTTGGGTTACAGTTTGGTTTTATACATTTTAGAGATAAAGGAATTACATGGAAGGTATATACTGATCTCACCCAAAAGGTAGGACATCTTGAAGAAGGGGGTTACAAGTCATAGGTGGGTTTTAGGGATTCTTTAGTTGGCAGTTGGTTGATAGAAGTAAGCTGTTTCAGGTAGAAAGGAATGCCTGAGGTAGGTAAGGGGCTTGTGGAGGCCAAGGTTCGTGTTAAGTAAATGTAGCCTCCCAGGTAGCAGCCCTCAGAGGGAAGAGATACCAAATGTCTCTTTTTAGACTTTAATG
The DNA here is from genome assembly GCA_963573385.1 of Cacajao melanocephalus. Classification (NCBI taxonomy): domain Eukaryota; kingdom Metazoa; phylum Chordata; class Mammalia; order Primates; family Pitheciidae; genus Cacajao; species Cacajao melanocephalus. Next base: position 43,799 of record CAUYLG010048418.1, read on the forward strand.
TTTTCAGGCTCTCAGTTAATCTCTCCTAGATCCAGGAAAGGCCTAGAGAGGGAAGGCCTGGTTGCATTAATGGAGATTCTTGACAGATGCACATTTTCCCTAGGAAACATGGCTTTGGGGGCCATTGAAATTTGTTGGTCCTGTGGCAGCCATTTCAAAATGTCAAAGAAATATATTTTGGGGTAAAATATTTTGATTTCCTTCTGAGTCTACAATCTGTCATATGATGCTATACCAGAGTCAAGTTGGAAAGTAAGCCATATTATATAGGGTTAATAAAAACCTGTCTAACAAGATTTTATAGTTTGTAAGGCGTGACACCCCAGGCCTCTTAGGAACTTGGAGAAGAGAAAAAAAAAATAAATGTTTAGACCTCACATATTATTGTATGAGCTGTAATTTACTCATTTCGCTGCATTCCATTGTCTAACTATACCGTAATTACTACATTCTGTAGTAACTGTACTATAATTTCTGATAATTGACCTTTGGGTTGTTTCAAGATAGTTTGTTCCTTTTTTTTGAAATGGAGTCTCGCTCTGTTGCCCAGGCTGTAATGCAGTGGCATGATCTCAGCTCACTGCAACCTCTGCCTCCCAGGTTCAAGCAGTTCTCCTGCCTCAGCCTTCCAAGTAGCTGGGATTACAGGTGCATGCCACCATGCCCAGCTAATTTTTGTATTTTAGTAGAGACAGGGTTTTACTATGTTGGCCAGGCTAGTTTTGAGCTCCTGGCCTCAAGTGATCTGCCTGCCTCAGCCTCCCAAAGTGCGGAGATTACAGGCATGAGCCCCTGCACTGGCCTGTTAGTTATTTCTAACAGTGCTGTGACAAAGATTCTTCATGTTTCATGTGGCCCATTTGCAGTAGTTTCTAGGAGTATAATTGCTAGGTCATAAGGCAAGTACCATGCTAGGTTGTACTAGGTAGTGCTCTAAATTCTTTTCCAAAGTGGTTGCACTAATTTATGCTCTTACCATTAGTGTATAAATGTCCTAATTATACCATATTTTCACCAACATTTAATATAGTCAGGCTTTAAAATTTTAGCCATCTTGTTGATATAAAAATGATATACTGTTAGTATATATTTAACTTTTAAAAATGATGTTCTGGCTGGGTGCGGTGGCTCAGGCCTGTAATCCCAGCACTTTGGGAGGCCGAGGTGGGTGGATCATGAGGTCAAGAGATCAAGATCATCCTGGCCAACATGGTCTTGATGACTACCCCCCGCCCCACCACCATCTCTACTATAAATACAAAAATTAGCTGGGCATGGTGAAACCTTGTCTCTATTAAAAAAACAAAAATTAGCTGGGCATGGTGGCACGCGCCTATAGTCCCAGTTACTCAGGAGGCTGATGCAGGAGAATCGCTTCAACCTAGGAGGTAGAGGTTGGAGTGAGCCGGGATCGTGCTACTGTGCTCCAGCCTAGGCGACAGAGTGAGACTCCATCTTAAAAAAAAAAAAAAAAAAAAAGATTATATTCTTGTGGCCAGGCACGGTGGCTTATGTCTGTAATCCCAGCACTTTGGGCGGCCAGGGCAGGCACATTGCTTGAGCCCAGGAGTTGGAGACCAGCCTGGGCAACATGGTAAAACTGGTCTGTACAAAATAATACAAAAATATTAGCTGAGTGTGGTGGCACATGTCTGTAGTCCTAGCTACTTGGGAGGCTGAGTTGGGAGGATGGCTTCAACCCGGGAAGCAGAGGGTACAGTGAGCTGAGACTGAGCCACTGCATTCCAGCCTGGGCAAGAAGAGCGAAACTCCATCTCAAACAATAATAATAGTAATAATAATTAAATATAAGTAAAAATGATGTTCTGTTTTTTGGTTTTATGAATAAGTAGTCCCCAGAATGGCCTTTGGGGTCATTTTTCGAATGAAAATTGTGGGTATTGTTAAGTAAAGCACTATAGAATTTCAGTGTTTTATTTGCTTAGTAATTTATAGTGTATAAGATCTATGATATTTTTAAAAATTCAACTAGGTTACTTTTAATTTCAGGACACATTTTGTGTGTATTATAATTTCACAGCAGTATTTATTTTGCTACTTAAAGATGGAAAAATCTGACTGGGTGTGGTGGCTCACGCCTGTAGTCCCAGCACTTTGGGAGGCCGAGGTGGGTGGATCGTGAGGTCAGGAGTTCGAGACCAGCCTGGCCAACATGGTGAAACCCCATCTCTGCTAAAAATACAAAAATTAGCCTGGTGCGGTGGCGGGTGCCTGTAATTCCAGCTGCTTGGGAGGCTGAGGCAAGAGAATCGGTTGAGCCCGGGAGGCAGAAGTTGCAGTGAGTCGAGATTGCGCCATTGCACTCTAGCCTGGGCAACAGAGCAAGACTCTGTCTCCAAAAAAAAAAAAAAAAAAAGGAATGATTTAAAGCATTTTGCTGAAAAGTTTAAGTTTAAAACACAAAAATAAATTAATTGTACATTAATCTTCTTTACCCCCTTCTAATTGGTGCATATGTTTACTTTTACTAGTGATAAAACATTTGTATTTTGGTTGCTTGTAGAAGGATTTGAAATAAAGTAAAAACATATACAACTTTCTAAATTAATGACTTTTTAAAAGCCAAGACATTGTAAATGATAGGACAGTATCCAGCATAATAAGGAAATAATTGTACAGAAAGACAACCTTAAAGTAAGATTGGCCTCTGGTGAGATTTCTTTTGCAAATTTAAAAAACACCTTTTATGTTTTAGCACCAGTATGCATGAGCGAGTGAACCGAACAGAAAGACAGTTTCGATCACTTCCAGCTAACCAACAGAAACTACTTCCTCAGTTTCTTCTTCACTTGGACAAGATCCGGAAATGCATTGATCATAATCAAGAAATACTACTGACCATTGTGAATGATTGCATACATATGTTTGAAAATAAAGAATATGGAGAAGATGTATGTGAAAGTTTGTTCTATTTGTGTTTATTTTAGGGTCAACCTCTGTATTTTGAGGTCTTTTAATCTTTCTAGATTTCATTTTTATAATCTGGCACAGGCTATTTGCTCTGCTCAAGAAGTTTTCACTTGAATGTTCAGTTATTTGTTCAGGCTTAATAGAAGAGTATGCCAGAGACTGGATTTGCTGATTGGTTTTCCTTTTTAAAATACTAACATAATTGTTAGGATTTTGATGTATTTTGACATAGTGTTCTGTTATGGGATATAGGACTAGTGACTTAATTTTTTTTTTTTTTTTTTTTGAGATGAAGTCTTGTTCTGTCACCCAGGCTGGAGTGCAGTGGCACAATCTTGGCTCACTGCAACCTCCACCTCTCAGGTTCAAGCGCTTCTCCTGCCTCAGCTTCCCGAGTAGCTGGGATTACAGGCACCCACCACCACGCCCGGCTAAATTTTTGTATTTTTAGTAGAGATGGGGTTTCACTGTGTTGGCCAGGCTGGTCTTGAACGCCTGACCTGGTGATGCAACTGCCTCAGCCTCCCAAAGTGCTGGGATTACAGGTGTGAGTCACCGTGCCCAGCCAGCAACTTAAATTTTTATAATCAACTTTACTAGCTAGAAATTAATTTCCCTTGCTTAACTCATATTTTTTCAGTGTCTTATATCTATTGCTGTTCATCTTTTATTGCACGAAATTATTTTCACTTATAAATCTCAAGGGACTGGCAGTACATGGAAACTGAAGTCCTCTTTTTGTATCCACAGGATGGATATAGTTGGGCCACTCCAGTGTGAGCCTCTCCATGCTGCCCCATCAATGACCTGGAGGGACTTTCTTCCCTCTCTTAGAGAGGATGTTCGGTCTCCATAGCAGCTCAGTTTGGTCCTCTCCTGAGTAAAGACTGCTTAATTATATGGTGGTTTTATGATTAATGGATCTTAATCTTTTGAGGGTAGCAGTGAGACCACCAAACTGTTTTCATTTAGGATCTCAAGCTGCACTTGAACCCCGGTTGAGGTGAGAGGCTAGTGATTTATCCACTAAACCACCTATATAGCCCCTTAGTAGCATGTCTATTTAACCATAACAAAAGTAGATTACTCTCTCAGAAGCTAATTGATGTCTGTTCTTTAAACAGGGGAATGGAAAGATTATGCCAGCATCTACATTTGACATGGATAAGTTAAAATCCACATTGAAACAGTTTGTGAGAGACTGGAGTGAAACTGGGAAAGCAGAAAGGGATGCCTGTTACCAGCCAATCATTAAAGAAATTTTAAAAAATTTTCCAAAAGAGAGATGGTAAATACTTTGTTTTTAACCAAGTTTTTAAAGATGTACAAACACTTGAGTTTCTTGATGTTTCACAGTCTTGCTTCATTGTTATAGTTGCTGTGTGCTTGTATGTTTTACGTCTGTGTTATATTTGTTATTGGATGCTCTATGTGAGGTTGCAGTTATTTTGAATAACTTTTGTGCTGGTGCTCAGGGGAAATTATTTAGAAATTAAATCATAAGGTTAGATTAAAAATTATCAATAATGTGTGTCTTTTTATAATTTGCTTTATGGCAAAACAAAAAACTGTAAACTTTTTTTTTTAGGTTTTTTTTTTTTGAAAGAAAGAAAAAGAGAAGAAAGAAAGTGAGAGTGAAAGAAAGAAAAAAAAATGTACGAGAGAGAGAAAGAGGAAGAGAAAGAGGGAGAGAGAACGGGATTCTTGTTCTATTGCCCAGGCTAGAATGCAGTCTAAAAATGGGTATTAAAAACCTCTATTATGCCAATAATTGTGCTTAACAATGGAGACAGGAAGGAAT
>CAUYLG010048421.1:0-84704 GCA_963573385.1 Cacajao melanocephalus
CACAACACACGTGTCAAAATCAGGAAATGAACATGGACAAAACATCATTATCTACCCATGACTTTACCAAGGTTTCCCCAATTCGCCTACTTGTCCTCTGTGCTAAAGACTTTTTTCAGGTCTCCGATCCAGTCAGGGATCAATGTCAGGGTCTTTAACCTTCCTTAATCTAGATCAATCTTTTTTTTTTTTTTTTTTTTTTGACAGGGAGTCTCACTCTGTCGCCAGGCTGGAGTGCAGTGGCATGATCTCAGCTCACTGCAACCTCTGCCTCCTGGATTCAAGTGACTCTCCTGCCTCAGCCTCCCAAGAACCTGGGATTACAGGCGTTTTACCACGCCCAGCTAATTTTTGTATTTTTAGTAGAGACGAGGTTTCACCCTGGTGGCCAGGCTGGTCTTGAACTCCTGACCTCAGGCAATCCATCCATTTGGGCCTCCCAAAGTGCTGGGATTAGAGGCGTGAGCCATGGCGCCCAGCCCCTTTAATATGGTGATGTTATTGATTTGAAATGTAGTTAAGTTCATTTTTTGTTTGTTTGTTTCTCATTTTGAGGTTTTAAAAGTCTGTTGATTCAATTCATTTTTGTCAATTGTTTAATTAACTAATTAATTTTTAAAAATTTAAGAACAGGGTCTCACTGTTATCACCCAGGCAGGTCTTGAACGCCTGTGCTCAAACAATCCTCTCGCCCCAGCCTCCAAAGTAGCTGGAACTACAGACGCGTCCCACCACACCTAGTTATGTTTTTTCATTTTTCTATAGACACTGAGTCTCACTGTGTGGCCCAGGCTGGTCTCAAACTTCTGACCTCAAGTGATTCACTCCCCCAGGCCTCCCGATTTCTGGGATTACAGGTGTAAGCCACCTCACCCAGGCTGTTTTTGTTTTTTTAAAAATAATTTCGACTTTTATTGATTGATTGATTGACTGATTGAGTCAAAGTCTCACACTGTCACCCAGGCTGGAGTGCAGTGGCACGGTCTCGGCTCACTACAATCTCTGCCTCCCAGTTTCAAGCAACTCTCCTGCCTCAGCCTCCAGTAACTGAGATTACAGGCATGCACCATCACGCCCTGCTAATTTTGTATTTTTAGTAGAGACGGGGTTTCTCCATGTTGGTCAGGCTGGTCTCAAACTCCTGACCTCTGGTGATCCACCCACCTCGGCCACTCAAAGTGTTGGGATCACAGGCGTGAGCCACCATGCCCGGCTCTACTTTCTGTCTCTATAAATTTGACTATTTTAGGTAACAAAAATCCGTGGAATTTGGTTACCTAAAATAGTCAAATTTATAGAGACAGAAAGTAGTGCTGTCCATTCGTGACTGGCTTGCTTCACCTAGCATGATATCCTCGAGGTTCTTCTTTCTTGCAGCATGTGTCAGAATTTCCTTCCTTCTTTCCTTCCTTGCTTCCTTCCTTTATTTATTTATTTATTTATTTATTTATATTATTTTATGAGACAGAGTTTCCCTCTTGTCACCCAGGCTGGACTGTAGTGGCCCGATCTCGGCTCACTGCAACCTCTACCTCCCGGGTTCAAGCGATTCTCCTGCCTCAGCCTCCCGAGGAGCTGGGATTTTTATTTATTTATTTTTTGTTTGTTTGTTTGTTTTGTTGATTTTTGAGACGGAGTCTCGTTCTATCACCCAGGCTGGAGTGCAGTGGCACAGTCTTGACTCACTGCAACCTCAGCCTCCTGGGTTCAGGTGATTCTCCTGCCTCAGCCTCCCAAGTAGCTGAGACTACAAGTGTGTGCCACCACTGCCAGCTAATATTTGTATTTTTAGTAGACATGAGGTTTCACCATGTTGGCCAGGCTGGTCTCGAACTCCTGGCCTCAGGTGGTCCACCCACCTTGGTCTTCCAGAGTGTTGGAATTACAGGCATGAGCCACCTTGCCTGGCCACAATTTTTTTTTTTTTTTTTTTTGAGACAAGGTCTCACTCTGTCACCCAGACCAGAGTACAGTGGCACAATCATAGCTTATCGCAGCCTCAACTACCCAGGTTCAGGTGATCCTCCTTCTTCAGCCTCCCAAGTAGCTAGGGCCACAGGAACACACCACCATGCCTACCTCTATTCTTTTTACTCTCCAGTGTTTTATTCTGAAAAATTTCAAACATACAGCAATTGAAAGAATTTTATAAAAAACACAAAAACCACGCATATAGCCACGACTTAAATTTTAGCATTAACATTTTCTTATACTCGCTTTATTATGTATCTGTCCATCCAATTTTATTTTTGATGCATCCCAAAACAAATTGCAAAATCAGTACGTTTTGCTGTAATTACTTCAGCGTGCCTATCATTAACTAGACATCAGCATTTGCTTATAGTTTTTCTCTTTTGATGCAAAATTTACATCCAGTAAAATTCACAATTTTTTTTTTTTTGAGAGGGAGTTTCGCTCTTGTCGCCCAGGCTGGAGTGCAATGATCTCGGCTCACCGAAACCCCTGCCTCCCGGGTTCAAGCAATTCTCCTGCCTCAGCTTTCTGAGTAGCTGGGACCACAGGCACCCACCACCACACCCAGCTAATTTTGTATTTTTAGTAGAGACAGGGTTTCTCCATGTTGGCCAGGCTAATCTCGAACTCCCAACCTCAGATGATCCTCCTGCCTTGGCTTCCCAAAGTGTTGGGATTACAGGCGTGAGCCACCGCACCTGGTCCACAATTTTTTTTTAAGGCAGATTCTCCGTGTTGCCCAGGCTGGAGTACAGTGGTGCAATCTCAGTTGACTGCAACCTCCGCCTCCTGGGTTCAAGCAATTCATTCTCCTGCCTCAGCCTCCTGAGTAGCTGGGATGACAGGGGTGCGCCACCACACTCAGCTAATTTTTGTATTTTTAGTAGAGATGGGGTTTCACCATGTTGGTCAGACTGGTCTTGAACTCTTGACCTCAAGTGATCTGCTCTCCTCGGCCTCCCAAAGTACAGGGATTACAGGCATGAGCCACCATGCTGGCCTGCCTGCCCCTCCTCTGCCCTCCCCTCTTCTCTTCTCTTTCTTCAAGGCTGGAGTGTAGCCATGACCTCCCCTGCCTCAGCCTCCTGAGTAGCTGGGACCACAGTCGTGCATGACCACACCTGGCCAATTTTTGTATTTTTAGTAGATATGGGGCCTCGCTATGTTGCCCAGGCTGGTCTCAAACTCCCGGGCTCAAGTGATCTTCCCACCTCAGTCCCCCAAAGTGCTGGGATTACAGGTGTGAGACACCGTGCCCAGGCTAGGTCCTGCTTTTATCTGCAATTTACAGATGAGGCCATTTGAGAGATGCTGACCCGCTTGCCCTCGGTCTCCAGGCTGGGGCATGGCAGCACTTGGGTCCATGTTTGTGCCCTTTCTGCAATCCAGGACAATCCCAAAGATGTCCCTCACCCCAATCCTCTGGGTTTCCTCCAGGGGGTAGTGGGAGCCTGGGTGCACACAGCAAAGCCTCCTGGGAAGCTGAATGGGGTCCCCCCAACCCTGGCCTTCCCCCAGGTGTACATGTTCCTGGTGAAATGGCAGGACCTGTCGGAGAAGGTGGTCTACCGGCGCTTCGCCGAAATCTACGAGTTCCATGTGAGTGTCGGGATGGAGGAGGGAGAGGGGGCACATTGTTCAGCTCCGCCCTCTGGGGAGGACCCCAGCCCAGGTGGTAGGGGAAACTGCAGAACCCAGAATCCCCTCCCAGTCCACAGTTAAAGGGGATTCACACACACACACACACACACACACACACACACAAACACACTTTTTTTTTTTTTTTTTTTTTGTAGAAATGGGGTTTCACTATATTGCCCAGGCTGGTCTCAAACTCCTGTACTCAAGTGATCCTCCCAGCTCAGCCTCCCAAATTGCTGGGGTTACAGGTGTGAGCCCCTGCACCTGGGCAACCTGGCTTTTAAGAGTAACCCTCTAACAACTGGATTGAGGACAGACGAGGGTGGACGGGGGAGGTAAGGAGGCCATTGTTGTTATCCAGGCCTGGTAGTGCCTAGGGCCAGGAGTGTAGGGTTGGCAGAAAGGTGTCAAATCCCAGAGAGATTCGGGGATTGGAAGCAAAAGGATTAGCTGGTGACTTGCACATGGAAGGAAGAGAGGTTATGCCTCTGCTAATCATGGAATCCAGATTGCCACAGAAATTTCTAGGCCTGAGATATTTAGGTATGTCTCACTCTTCACCCAGGCTGGAGTGCAGTGGTGCCATCTCAGCTCACTGTAACCTCTGCCTCCCAGGTTCAAGTCATTCTTCCACCTCAGCCTCTGGAGTAGCTGGGACTACAGGCATGTGCCACCACGCCCGGCTAATGTTTTTATTTTTTAGACAGAATTTTGCTCTTGTTGCCTAGGCTGGAGTGCAATGGCGTGATCTCAGCTCACCGCAATCTCCGACTCCTGGGTCCGAGTGATTCTCCTGCCTCAGCCTCCTGAGTAGCTGGGATTACAGGCGCCCACCACCACACATAGCCAATTTTTTGTATTTTTAGTAGAGACGGGGTTTCACCAGGTTGGCCAGGCTGGTCCCAAACTCCTGACCTCAGGTGATCTGCCCACATTGGCCTCCCAAAGTGCTGGGATTACAGGCGTGAGTCACCATGCCCAGCCCAATTTTTGTATTTTTAGTAAAGACGAATTTTCACCATGTTGGCCAGACTGGTCTTGACCTCCTGACCTCAAGTGATCCACCTGCCTCAGCCTCCCAGAACGCTGGGATTACAGGCATGAGCTACGGCACCCGGCCTTTTAGGTAGTTTTGAGAGGTATTTAGGTCACTTCCAAGTTCGTGCTTTTCCACGTGTTGTAAACTACAAATATTCCCTCACGTCTTTTTTTCTTTTCAATGTTCAGAAAACCTTAAAAGAAATGTTCCCTATCGAGGCAGGGGAGATCAACCCAGAGAACAGGATCATCCCCCACCTCCCAGGTGAGTGTGGGGCTGAGCCACCTGTCAGGGGGTCGGTGGGCGGGGGCTCATCTGCCTTTCCAGCCCCTCTCGGGCTTGACCTCATCTTTTCTGGTGCCAGCTCCCAGGTGGTTCGATGGGCAACGGGCCGCCGAGAACCGCCAGGGCACGCTGACCGAGTACTGCAGCACGCTCATGGGTCTGCCCACCAAGATCTCCCGCTGCCCCCACCTCCTCGACTTCTTCAAGGTGCGCCCCGACGACCTCAAGCTCCCCACGGACAGCCAGTGAGTGGCCTTTTCACCCTGCCAGGCGGGAGCAGGAAGGGGGCTGGGACTTTCCCCGTTTTGCAGATGAGGAAACCAAAGCTCAGAGAGGGAAAGCCACCTTCCTAGAGCCACACAGCCAGAAAGAGAAGGAGGCAGACTCCACCTCCAACCTCTGTGAGCCTGCCAAGCCTCCTCCACCTTAACCCTTCACACCTCAGGGTACTGGGGGAAGCACTCGGGGCTGGGGCGCTGAAGTCCCAGGTCGTCATCCTGACCCTAGCAGCTAGGATAAAAGGCACGTGCCACCATGCCTGGTTAATTTTTTGGATTTTTAGTAGAGACAGGGTTTTGCCATGTTGGCCATCCTGGTCATCCTGGTCAACATGGCGAAACCCTGTCTCTACCAAAAATATAAAAAAATTAGGCACAGTGGCACGTGCCTATAATCCCAGCTACTCAGGAGACTGAGGCAGGAGAGAATTACTTGAACCCAGGAGGCAGAGGTTGCAGTAAGCTGAGATCGGACCATTGCACTCCAGCTTGGGTGATAGACCCTGTCTCAAAAAAAAAAAGAAGAAGAAGAAGAAGAAGAAGAAAGAAGATGGCCCACAAGAGCATTTCCCAGACTTAGGGCAGCCTTAGGATCTGCAGGAGGCTGTGGAATGTCCTCCTCATGTCCTTCCCTTGGACTGGCCAAGCAGATCTGCCCACCCCGTCACTTCCCGAAGTCCTTGCTCAGCCACTGCAGCTGCTCTCTTCTCTCCGCAGTGCCCTTTCCTTCTCCAGGTCCCTCTTCTCTTGGGAAGTTCTTTTGTAGGTCTACCCATTCCTCTCCTTCTTCCGTGGGAAGGCGAGGGTCTCATCTAGACTGTTCTCTCCTCAGGACAAAAAAGCCAGAGACATACTTGATGCCCAAAGATGGCAAGAGCACCGTGGCAGGTGAGAGGACGGGGGGCAGCCAGGGAGACCCAGAGTTGGGGGGTGTGCAGGGAAGAGAGCAAGGGCTGGGAGCAGGGTGGTGGGGCTCACAGCTACCCCACTGAAGAACTGGGTCTTTGAGCCGGGCATGGTGGCTCACGCCTGTCATCCCAGCCCTTTGGGAGGCCGAGTGGGTGGATCACCTGAGGTCTTGAGTTCAAGACCAGCCTGGCTAACATGGTGAAACCCCGTCTCTACTAAAAATACAAAAATTAACCAGGTGTGGTGGCGCGCGCCTGTTAGCCCAGCTACTTGGGAGGCTGAGGCAGGAGAATTGCTTGAACCTGGGAAGTGGAAGTTGCAGTGAGCTGAGATCGTGCCACTGCACTCCACCCCGGGTGACAGAGTGAGACTCCATCCAAAAAGAAAAAAAAAGAGTTGGGTCTTTGGAAGGTCACTGGAGACCGAGAGGAGGCTCTTGCAGGTGGCGGTGCCCAGACCAGCGCAGACCCTGGCTTCCGGCAGCGGGGGGATGTTTGTGGCTGAATGAATGAACAGGCTTTGGAGGCCATAGTGGCTGTCAGAGGTGACGCAGGGCGTGACAGTTTCTAATACTTATTGCACAGTTACTGCGAGTAACGATGACAATAATATCTGACATGAATGGAGGACTCACCACTTACCAGCCACTCTCTCGTGTTTGTTGTTTTCAGTCACGGGGTCCTGGGCTGTTGCCCAGGCTGAGTGCAGTGGTGTGATCACAGCTCACCGCAGCCTCGACCTCCTGGGCTGAAGGGATCCTCCCTGTCAGCCTCCCAAGTAGCTGGGATGACAGGTGTGTGCCACCATGCCCAGATAATTTTTAATTTTTTTGTAGAGATGGGGTCTCACTACATTGCCGAGGCTGGTCTTAAACTCTTGCCCTCAAGCAGTCCTCCTGCGTTGGCCTCCCACAGTGCCAGGATTACAGATGTGAGCCGCTGTGCCCGGCTTTTTCTTCTTCTTATACGGACACCAGGCCTGTTGGATTAGGGTCCACTCTAATGATCTCATTTTAACTTAATTACCTCTTGCAAGATTCTGTCTCCAAATACAGTTGCACTCTAAGGTACTGGGGGGTTAGGACTTCAACATAGGAATTTTGAGAAGACTGACCTCAGCCAATAACAAACAGCATCAGCGCCTCCAGGGTTGGATGGAGGGATGGTGAGAAATGCAGTAGGCCCCCATGGACCTACTAAACAGGACAGGCATTTTAGCAAAGCCCCAGGGCCTTCGGGTGCACCTTAAAGTTAGGAAAAGGCCAGGTGCCATGGCTCACGCCTGTAATCCCAGCACTTGAGAGGCCGAGGCAGAAGGATCCCCTGAGGTCTGGAGTTCGAGACCAGCCTGACCAATATGGTGAAACTCCATCTCTACTGAAAATACAAAAATTGCCAGGTGTGGTGGCGGGCGCCTGTAGTCCCAGCTACTCAGGAGGCTGAGGCAGGGGAATTGCTTGAACCTGGGAGGCAGAGGTTGCAGTGAGACAAGATTGCACCATTGCACTCCAGCCTAGGCGACGGAGCAAGACTCCGTCACAAACAAACAAAAAAAAAGTTGCAAAAAGGCCAGGTGTGGTGGCTCTAAGCCTGTAATCCCAACACTTTAAGAGGCCGAGGTGGGAGAATTCCTTTGAGCCCAGGAGTTCAAGAGCAGCTGGGGCAACGTCACAAGACCCCATCTCTACAAAAAATTAGCTGGAGGCTGGGCAAGGTGGCTCACACCTGTAATCCTAGCACTTTGGGAGGCTGAGGCAGGTGGATCACCTGAGGTCAGGAGTTCAAGACCAGCCTGGCCAACATGGTGAAACCCTGTCTCTACTAATAATACAAAAATTAGCTGGGCGTGGTGGCGGGCACCTGTAATCCCAGCTACTTGGGAGGCTGAGGCAGGAGAATCGCTTGAACCCGGGAGGCGGAGGTTGCAGTGAACTGAGATCACGCCATTGCACTCCACTTTAGGGTAACAAGAGCGAAACTCCAGCTTAAAAAAAAAAAAATTAGCCAGGTGTGGTGGCATATGCTTGTAGTCCCAGCTACTCAGGAGACTGAGGTAGGGAGATTGCTTGAGCCCAGGAGTCCAGGACTGTCGTGAGCTGTGATCATGCCACTGTACTCCAGCCTGGGCAACATAGCATGACTCTGTCTCTAAAAAAGAAAATAAAGTTGGGAGAGGCTTGCTAACTTCATCAGATGAGAACGAGGACACGTTTGAAGTACGAGGCCAAAGCCTGGAGCACGCTAGGCACTCAGGAAATGCAGGGGCAGAGACTCAGGACAGCAGTGCCCATTCTGTTGGCCCAGATGGACCCTGCAGTGCCCACTCACCCAGCCCTCCCTCCCCCAGACATCACCGGCCCCATCATCCTGCAGACGTACCGCGCCATCGCTGACTACGAGAAGACCTCAGGCTCTGAGATGGCGCTGGCTGTGGGGGACGTGGTGGAGGTCGTGGAGAAGAATGAGAGTGGTCAGACCTCCCACCCCGCCGAGATCCTTCCCCTGGTGCTTGGGACCCACAGCCGCAAGCCTCCTGCCAAGGCTCAGGCAGCCTGGCCCCGGGAGGACTCTGGCTCTTTCAGGGTCCCTGAATGTCCTCCCCACACTGCGGGTCACCCTCTCTCTGAGTGTGCACCCTGTGGTGGCTGTGGGCATCTGGGCATGGTGGGCCGGGGTGTGCATGTCTGGGTGGGCATGGGACTGTCTGCTCATTATGGAGTGAGCTCAAGGTTGTGATTTTGTGAGCATGTCTGCGTGCATGCATGTGACATCGTGGTCCAGTGTGGTGAAGGTGACATTTCTGAATCTGAGCATTGGACATCACTGTGTCTGTGTCCCTCTGTCCTCACCATCCCTGGTGGCTGCAGGGAGCTGCCGGGCCCGCCCCTCAGTCCCATTCCCACACCCCCGGTGCAGGTTGGTGGTTTTGCCAGATGAAAGCAAAGCGAGGCTGGATCCCAGCATCCTTCCTGGAGCCCCTGGACAGTCCCGACGAGACGGAGGACCCTGAGCCCAACTATGCAGGTGCCCCCTGCCCTCTGAAGCCATAGGGGTGTGGGAGGAAGGGGCAGGTGGGCCCAGGGATATTGAGTGACTGCTTTGGAGTCTGGCCTGGTTGTTGGCTGGGCAGAAAGGTCAGGGCTGATACCTCATCGTCTCTGGCTTGGGGGCCCTGGCAAGTTGTGGTGCCTTTGGTCCAGACAGGGAACCAGGAAGAGGAGCAGATGTTGGGGAGGGTGGGAGGTCAGTGGTGTCTGTGGGCATGGGGCCAGGTCCAGCGGGAAGCTGAAGGATGAGCAGACCTGAGGCTCAGGAGGGAAGGCTGCCTGGAGGTAGAGGCATCATCACTGACCAGAAAGGGAAAGCTGGCAATGCCAGGGCTGGATGGGGCCTGCATTGAGCTTGAAAGAAACTATAATATAACTGGTTACCATTTTATTTTACTTTATTATTTATTTATTTATTTTTGAGACAACATCTCACTCTCTCGCTCAGGCTAGCGTGCAGTGGTGTGATCTCGGCTCACTGCAACCTCTGCCTCCCAGGTTCAAGTGATTCTCCTGCCTCAGCCTGCTGAGTAGTGGGATTACAGGCATGTGCCACCATGTTTTACCATGTTGGCCAGGCTGGTCTCGAACTCCTGACCTCAGAGGATCCACCCGCCTCGGCCTCCCAAAGTGCTGGGATTACAGGCATGAGCCATCACACCTGGCCTGGATACCCACATTTTAAAATGGAGTGATTTCATCCTTCTATGTGGATTTACAGCTATTTTTTTTTTTTTTTGAGTCAAAATTTCACTCTATCACCCAGGTTGGAGTGCAGTGATGCAATCTCTGCTCGCTGCAACCTTTGCCTCCTGGGTTCAAGCAATTCTCCTGCCTCAGCCCCTCGATTAGCTGGGATTACAGATGTGTGCCACTACACCCGGCTAATTTCTGTATTTTTAGTAGAGATGGGGTTTTGCCATGTTGGCCAGGCTGGTCTTGAACTCCTGACCTCAGGTGATACGCCCGCCTCGGCCTCCCAAAGTGCTGGGATTACAGGCAGGAACCACCTCCCTGGCCTGTGGCTATTGTTTAAACACTGGGAAGGCCTGCAGCCCCACGGGCCGATGATTAGCTGCAGCTGAGCAGTTCCCAGTGCCTCGTGGACAGGCGCTCCACCCACCTGCTCATGGCTGGTCCCTTGTCATATTTAGGTGCCTGGCCAGACCTCCGTCATTATGGAATCTCTGGTCCCCAGAGTGGGTGGCAATGGATGGCAGTGGGCAAACTCACCAGGGTGTAGGGGGCAGAGGGCAGAAGTCCAGAGTGTGCCCCCAGAGTGGGTGCCAGCAGGAGCTTGCAGAGGGATCCTGGGATGGAGCAAGGGGGTGGAGGGAAGAGATCCAAAAGAAGGGGAATCGTGGGCCCTGGGTGGGTCTGGAGTGGCTGGAAGAAGTGGCTGGAGGAAGTGCAGAGATGAGAGGAGGGGAGGGGTGGCGAGCCCCAGGCTGGGAGGACCTCACACTATGCCTTGTATCCCCGCTGTGGCCCAGGCGAGCCGTACGTTGCCATCAAGTCCTATACTGCTGTGGAGGGGGACGAGGTGTCTCTGCTTGAGGGCGAAGCCATCGAGGTCATTCACAAGCTCCTGGATGGCTGGTGGGTCATCAGGTAGGAGGCCCCTCTCCATCCAGGGCACCCACCCAAGAGTCAGCCCCAGCCAGGGTGGGAGTGTTTGGGGGTCTGGGGTGACTTGTCCCTGGCACTCTGGGTAAGCCACCGTGTCTCTCTGGGCTGAGTTTCCATCTCAATAGCAGG
Source organism: Cacajao melanocephalus (assembly GCA_963573385.1). Classification (NCBI taxonomy): domain Eukaryota; kingdom Metazoa; phylum Chordata; class Mammalia; order Primates; family Pitheciidae; genus Cacajao; species Cacajao melanocephalus. Next base: position 10,931 of record CAUYLG010048421.1, read on the forward strand.
GAGGGATGAGCCCACCCTTGCCTGTCGTCCGAGAGTGCATTTTTCCTTTGTGATTTAGGGTCTCTTCCTAACCATCTGTTATTATTCCTTCTCTGGCAACATGGTGAACTGTTGGATAAATGATTACCCTCCTGGCTAGGCGAGGTGGCTCAGGCCTGTAATCCCAGCACTTTGGGAGGCTGAGGTGGGATGATCACGTGAGGTCAGAAGTTCGAGACCACCCTGGCCAACACGGCAAAACCCTGTCTCTACCAAAAATACAAATATTAGGCAGGTGTGGTGGCCCTCGCCTGTAATCCTAGCTATTTGGGAGGCTGAGGCAAGAGAATCGCTTGAACCTTTGAGGTGGAGGTTTCAGTGAGCCGAGATCTCACCATTGCACTCCAGCCTGGCAGAGCGAGACTCTATCTCAGAAAAGAAAAAAAAGATTATATTCTTTTTATAATCCCGTTTCCTTTTAAAGGTTTCTGGTACTCAGGTGTGATGTCTCATGCCTATAATCCCAACACTTTGGGACGCCAAGGTGGGAGGATTACTCAAGGCTACAAGTTCAAGACCAACCTGGGTAACATAGGAGACCCCTGTCGCCACAAAAAAATAAATAAAAAATAAAAATTAGCTGCACATGGTAGCACACACCTGTAGCCCCAGCTACTTGGGAGGCTGAGGTGGGAGGATTGCTTGACCCCAAAAGCTGGAGGTTGCAGTGAGCTATGACTGCACCACTGCACTCCAGCCTGGGTGATGAAGCAAGACCCTGTCTCTTAAAAAAAAAAAAAAAAAAAAAAAAAAAGGCTTCCATTGCAGTTCCCATCTGTTTATCCTCCAAATGAATGCAGAAATACTAATTTTTTTTTCTGGTTCTGGGGAACACAGAATTCTAGTAGCGTGTGGAGCCATCTCCCTGGAGCCACAGGGCCTCCCGGACCTTTCCTGTGTCATTTTTTACCATTTATTTTTTGAGACAGGGTCTTTCTCTGACTCCCAGGCTGGAGCACAATCATGGCTCACTGTAGCTCAAGCGATCCTCCTGCCTCAGCCTCCCAAGTCGCTGGGACTACAGGCGAGTGCTACCATGTCCAGCTAATGTTTTGTAATTTTTTTGTAGGGACAGGGTCTCATTATGCTGCCAAGACTGGTCTTAAACTCCTGGCCTCAAGAGATCCTCCCACCTTGGCCTCCCAAAGCACTGGGATTACAGGCATGAGCCTCCAAGCTGGGCCTTTGCTGTCATCTGCAGAGCTCTCACAGGGCCAGCCCGGCACCCCCCTGCAAGCGTATCTTAAAGCTAGGACCACAACATACATACCCACAGCCTGGTCCTGGGTGGCGGAGCGGGGGGGCTTTGAGGCAGCATTTCTCAGCCTTTTAGACACACACTCTGTTAACCCCCATCCTGTGTCTCTGACAATCTTCTTGTGATCCTCCCACCAGCCAAGAATTAGGGTTTTATGTGAACTTTGTATTATGCAAAGTTTTGTTTTGTTTTTTTTTTTACTCCCATATATAATATTGAGAATGGAAAGAAAGTCTTTTCAACAAATGGTGCTGGAAGAGGTGGATATCCATAATGAAAAAAACAAAAAGTAAAAAACAAACCTAGACCCCCTATCTCACACTGTACACAGATGTTTACTTCAGATGGATCACAGGTTTTTCCAAGTGTAAAACATGAAACTAAAAAGCATCTGGGGCCGGACTCAGAGCTTACGCCTGTAATCTCAGCACTTTGGGAGGTTGAGGTGGGTGGATCACTTGAAGTCAGGAGTTCGAGACCAGCCATGACCAACATGGAGAAACCCCATCTCTACTAAAAAATAAAAAAAAAAAAAAATTAACCAGGCGTGGTGGTGCATGCCTGTAATCCCAGCTAACTGGGAGGCTGAGGCAGAATTGCTTGAACTCCAGAGGCAGAGGTTGCAATGAGCCAAGATCAGCCGATCTTCGCTCATTGCACTCCAGCCTAGGAAACAAGAGAAAAATTCTGCCTTGGAAAAAAAAAGCATTTGGAAGAAAGCATAGAATTTGGTGACCTGGAGGCAGGCCAAGGTTCGTAGGAGACAGAAAGCAGTTAACATACAAGAAAAATTGAGAAATATAATCTGCCAATGTCTTCTTTTTTAATTATTTTTGGGAGGGGGCAGAGATAGGGATCTTGCTATGTTACCCAGGCTGGTCTCGAACTCCTGGCCTGAAGCGATCCTCCCACCAAGACCGCTCAAAGTACTGGGATTACAGGCGTGAGTAACCGTGCCCTGCCCATCCTTGCCAATATCTTATAGCAAATACCTGTTCCCTGCGGTGACCTGGATCTGCTAACCTCCACCCCTGCCTAGACTGTGGAAGGAGAGCTTGGAAGGGTCTCAGTTCCACAGACCAGGAAACTGAGGCCTGCAGAGGCAGGGGTCTGGTTGTTTGCAACATCTCAGCCTGTCTTAACCCCAGTTGTTCAGAGAGAGCCCTGAAACCCCCGCCTCTGAGCGCCCCCCAGGTGACTGCCCCAGCCTCAAGGGCTGCCTCTGTTGCAGGAAAGACGACGTCACAGGCTACTTCCCATCCATGTACCTGCAAAAGTCGGGGCAAGACCTGTCTCAGGCCCAACGCCAGATCAAGCGGGGGGCGCCGCCCCGCAGGTGAACGGGGGTCCCCAGGGCTGGGCAGGGTCGAGGGGAGCGCACCACGGGTTCGCTCTGTCTAGGCGGTAGCTTGGCAGTGCCGGGGGAAGGGGTCTCTCAGCCTGGCAGGAGAGGCAGGACCCTTACCGGGGAAAAGGGCTGGACACGCCTGGCTGCGGTGTGGGGCTGGCACGCGGAAGGAAAGCGGCGATGCCCGGGGGCCTTGGGGATGGGCAGTCCTGGGAACCGCCCGGGCTCTGCTGCCGGGCAAGGGTCCGTGTCGTGAAGGGGGCAGCCGCCTCCGGCCCCGCCCGGGTCGTACAGACTACTGGCCCCTGCTCCCCGCCTCCCCCACCGCCACTTCCTCGGGCCAGGGGTGCCCATCCGAGACCCCGGGAACAGGGGCGCGCTCCGGCTCTGACGACGCCCTGTCCCGCTGGGCCAGGTCGTCCATCCGCAACGTGCAGAGCATCCACCAGCGGTCGCGGAAGCGCCTCAGCCAGGACGCCTATCGCCGCAACAGCGTCCGTTTTCTGCAGCAGCGACGCCGCCAGGCGCGGCCGGGAGCGCAGAGCCCCGGGAGCCAGCTCCGTGAGTGCAGCGGGTTTGGGGACGGGGGCGGGGGGGGCGGGGCGGAGTCAGCGAGAGAGGCGGGGCCAGAGGAGGAGCGAGCGCCAGAGGGCGGAGCGATCCCTAAGAGGCGGAGTCAGGGGGAGAGGCACGACCAGGAGGCGAGGCCAGAGCGCGGAGCAGGAGTTAGAGAGCGCGATGGGCGGGGCCAGAGAGCGCGGTGGGTGGGGCCAGTGTGCAGGGCGGGGCCTCTGACCCGGCCCCCGCTCTCCTCACGCAGAGGAGGAACCGCAGACCCAGCGCGCTAAGCCCCAGCCGGCGGTGCCCCCGCGGCCCAGCGCCGACCTCATCTTGAACCGCTGCAGCGAGAGCACCAAGCGGAAACTGGCGTCTGCCGTCTGAGTCTGGACCGCAGTCCCCAGCTAGCGTCTGGGCCTCTCCGCCAGCTCCCGTCCCGTCCCTGTATATACGTGTTCTATAGAGCCTGGTGTCTGGACGCCGAGGGCAGCCCCGGCCCCTGCCCAGCGCCGCTCCCACCACCCTCAATAAATGTTGCTTGGAGTGGACCGAGGCTCTGCAGGGACGCTGGGTGGGCCGGGCTCCGCCCCGGGGGTATTTCTAGATTGAGGACCGGAGGATGTGGGTTCTGCTGGGGGGAAGTTGGAAGAGGCAATGTCTGGTTGCGTATTGCCCTGGCCTTGGCCAAGAACAGGTTTGCAAAAGGCCAAGTGCAAGAGGAACTCTTGGTTTCCTGCTGTTTGGTCAGAAACCACCTGGTCGGACTCTGGTGGAAGAGTCCTCAAGATGGGTGGACACAGTGCAGCAGGACAGCCCTGTCTCATGACAGGAGACAGGGTGCGGTCCCAGGTGCGGGGTGACCTTATAGCTGGGACCAAAAAAATATTATAACTTAGGGCTGGGCGCAGTGACTCATGCCTGTAATCCCAGTACTCTGGGAGGCAGAGGCGTGTGGATCACTGGAGCCCAGGAGTTGGAGACCAGCCTGGCCAACATGGGGAAACCCTGCTTCTACCAAAAATACAAAAATTTAGCTGGGCGTGGTGGCTGGCGCCCATAATCCCAGCTACTCAGGAGGCTGAGGCATGAGAATTGCTTGAACCCAGGAGGCAGAGGTTGTAGTGAGCCGAGATGGTGCCACCGCACTCCAGCCTGGACTACAGAGCAAGACTCTGTCTCAGAAAAAAAAAAAAAAAAAAGGGTGTAACTTAGGTACAGGGTGTCCTCTGTTATTCACTGAGACCCTGCCCCAGTTAGGAGGTTGTACTGGAAAGCAAATATTCACTATGAACACACCCTCACTGCTCACCCTAGCATTGCTGCCAGCCCGTAGCCTGAAAAAGCCTTTGCTTTGAGGACAGATCTTTCCCTAAATGCAGACATGAAGGTGCAACGTGAAGCTGCAAGTCTTGTAAAGGATGTAACTTGTCATGAAGGCCACAAGTGGCTGGGAGAGGTGTCCCACATATGCAGAAGTGGCTATGTGAGGATGGGAGAGGCAGTTCCCTTAGAGATCAGAGAAAATGATAAGGGGAACAGATGCTTGTCAAGAGAATAAGCTGGCCATCAAAAAATTGACAGAGGCTTTCGGAAAAATCACTGAACGGCTGGGCACAGTGGCTCAGGCCTGTAATCCTAGCACTTTGGGAGGCAGAGGCAAGTGGATCACTTGAGATCAGGAGTTCGAGACCAGCCTGGCCAATATGGCAAAACTCTGTCTCTACAGAAAATATAAAAATTAGCAGGGAATGGTGGCACATGCCAGTAATCCCAGCTACTCAGGAGGCTGAACCAGAAGAATCGCTTGAACCTGGGAGGCAGAGGCTGCAGTGAGTCGAGATTGCTCCACTGCACTCCAGCCTGGGTGACAGTGAAAGGCTCCATCTCAAAAAAAAAGAAAGAAAAGAAAACCACTGCAGCTCTAAACTAGTTCTGTGATTCATCAACCCTCACCCCTTCTGCTTATTCAGTTGCAGTTATTAAATACAGTATAAAATACCACACCTCTAATCCCAGTGCTTTGGGAGGCCGAGGTGGGAGGATTGCTTGGGGCCAGGAGTTCAAGACCAGCCTGGGCCACACAGTGAGACCTATCTAGACAAAAAATTTTAAAAATTAGCCAGGTGTGGTGGTGTGCACCTGTAGTCCCAGACTGGGTGGGAAGATCACTTGAGCCCAGGAGTTTGAGGCTGCAGTAAGCTGTGATTGTGCCACTGTGCTTCAGCCTGGGTGACAGAGCAAGCTCCTGTATCTAAAAAAAAAAAGCAAATTAAAGGCCAGGCGCAGTGGCTCACCCCTGTAATCCCATCACTTTGGGAGGTTGAGGCAGGCGGATGACTTGAGGCCAGGAGTTCGAGACCAGCCCGGCCAATAGGGCAAAACCCTGTCTCTACTAAAAATACAACAACAACAATAAATAAGCCCTGTGTGGTGGTGCACACTTGTAATCCCAGGTTCTCAGGAGCCTGAGGCAGGAGAATCGCTTGAACCCAAGTGGCAAAGGCTGCAGTGAGCTGAGATTGTGCCTGCACTCCAGCCTGAGTCACAAGGGCGTGACTCTGTCTCAAAAATAAATAAATAAAAATAAAAAATATACATACATATAAAAAAGTAGATAAAATACTTATTTTATAATTGTTTGTTTCATTTCTTTTTTACAAGCTGAGGTCCTGACCAAATCTTTCCCCATGGTTTTGATATATTTCTGATCCCCTTGAAGTGGCCTTGCTGGGGAGGACGCCTCTCGTTGGGTACATGATCAGGAAGCCATGCCCACAGGGAAGGGAGGAAAAAAATAAAGTTGCCTAAACTAAGGGCAGGGCTGCACCTCTGTTTAACCAACAGTTTTCTTGAGGCCAAGCATAGTGCTGGGCTCGTCACACCACCTCCAATTCTGAGACCAACACTGTCTGGTAGGTATTTTATGGATGAGGAAACCAAAGCTCATAAAATTAATGAAGTAATTTGCTTATGCAATAATGCAAAAAGGTGGTAGCGCTGGGAGGTGAACCAGCCTTTTCTTCTTCTTCTTTTTTTTTTTGATGGAGTTTTGCTCTTGCTGCCCAGGCTGGAGTACAATGGAGTGACCTTGCCTCACTACAACCTCTGCCTCCTGGATTCATGCAATTCTCCTGCCTCAGCCTCCAGGATAGCTGGGATTACAGGTGTCTGCCAGTCCAACAGGCTAATTTTTTTGTATTTTTAGTAGAGATGGGGTTTCACCATGTTGACCAGGCTGGTCTTGAACTCCTGACCTCAGGTGATCTGCCTGCCTCGGCCTCCCAAAGTGCTGGGATTATAGGTGTGAGCCACTGTGTCCAGCCCAGGCTTTTCTTTTTGCTTCCAAAGCCCTTCCAGATCTGTGCCTTAATCCTGACTCTGCAGAGCTCAGGATCTGTGGGTTGGGCCTTGTGGCTAAGTGGGGGGGATATGGCACACAGGTACATGCCCAGCCAAGTTCTAGGGGGCCTGGCTTCCGGGGCCCTCCTTAGACCCTTAGTCCCAGGGCCTGTGTCAGAGGAGAGAGTTGCTCTTTCCTCTGCCCATCCTGGGATGGGAAGTCGGGGCCTTGGGGCAGATGCGGTGCAAACCCTGCCCCTGGAAACTGACAGAGACCCACCAAATTCAGCCCCTACTCCTGGGCTGGGTCCTTGCCCATCTCCCTGACCACACCACTCCCAAGGGCTCTCGTTTGCAAACACCCCAATGCCCTACTAAAAACCTCTCCCAGGTGGGCTTGGTGGCTCATACCTGTAATCTTAGCACTTTCGGAGGCTGATGTGGGTGGATCACTTGAGGTAGGAGTTTGAGACCAGCCTGGCCAACACGGTGAAACTCTGTCTCTACTAAAAATACAAAAATTAGTCCGGGCGTGGTGGCTCATGCCTGTAATCCAAGCACTTTGGAGGCCAAGGCGGGCGGATCACCTAAGGTCGGGAGTTCAAGACCAGCCTGACCAACATGGTGAAACCCCTTCTTAAAAATATATATATACAAAAATTAGCTGGGTGTGGTGGTGGGTGCCTGTCATCCCAGCTACTTGGGAGGCTGAGGCAGGAGAATTGCTTGAGCTCGGGAGGCAGAGGTTGCAGTGAGCTGAGATTGGCCTGGGCAACCGTGCAAGACTCCGTCTCAAACAAACAAACAAAACGAAAAACTCTCCCACCCATTCAGTCATTCCCACAGTCTCAGCTCAGTCCCATGAGTGACAGTACATGTTAGCGGCCATCATATCTCAAGCCATCCTGGTCCCAACACCCGTTCCAGCGGTAAGAAGGACTCTCAGGGGCCTTGGAAATTGATTCAAAGCAGAACAGCTTAATGAACGATCTGGCCAGCAGAAGGCAGCCTAGGCTGAGCCCTACTGTCCCCTCCCTGTCATCTGATGGGGGGACCACCAGGGAGCCACACACATGATAGATGATGAGGGCAGAGGCTGCATGACAGACACCTGCTAGATCTCTGTGTCAGGCACAGTGGCTGCTTAGGAATGAAGCATATGGACCGGGCGTGGTGGCTCACACCTGTAATCCCAGCACTTTGAGAGGCTGAGACGGGTGGGTCACTTGAGGTCAGGATATACATATACACATATCATGAGAGGGAGAGGGAGGGAAGAAGGGAAGGAGAGAAAATGATTGAACAACGATCAAGACCATCCTGGCCAACATGGAAAAAAACCATCTCTACTAAAAATACAAAAATTATCCAGGCGTGGTGGTACATCATCCTTGTAGTCCCAGCTATCTGGAGGCTGAGGCAGGAGAATCGCTTGAACCTGAGAGATGGAGGTTGTATTGAGCCAAGATCATGCCACTGCACTCCAGGCTGGGTGACAGAGCTACACTCTATCTCCAAAAAAAAAAAAAGGAAGAAGAAGTGAAGCACATGGACTTTGGAGTCACACGGACCCTGGTTTGAATCCTGATGACTCCTATGATGGCTGTGTGACCTTAAGCAAGCCAATCAGCCACTCTGAGCTTCAGCTTCCTGTCTATAATGTGTGGAGCTGCTCTGGTCCTGCTGCAGGGCCATGCCTCTCATATGTGGTGTCAACAAATGCTCAGTTCCACCCAGACCTGGGCTCCCCTCCGACTCCCATTAGAAACCAGCCCACCTGGGATTCCTTCTCCAAAAGAGCACTGATCTTGCCAGACCCAGCTGTACCTGAAGCCCACCGCAGGAACCACCTGGAGCGGGGTCATGTCCCTGTGTCTGAGGATAGGTACCTGGGCTCCAACTGGGCTCCTGGCCTGAGGGTTACTCTCTCCCTCCTGCACCTGTCATTTTTCTTTTTTTTTTTTTGAGATGGAGTCTTGCTCTGTTACCCAGGCTGGAGTGCAGCGGTGCAATCTTGGCTCACTGCATTCTCCGCCTTCTGGGTTCAAGCAGTTCTCCGCCTCAGCCTCCCAAGTAGCTGGGATTACAGGCACCCACCACCCCCAAATGCCCGGCTTTTTTTTTTGCATTTTTAGTAGAGACGGGGGTTTCACCATCTTGGTCAGGCTGGTCTTGAACTTCTGACCTTGTGATGCACCCGCGTCGGCCTCTCAAAGTGCTGGGATTACAGACATGAGCCACTGTGCCCGGCCACCTCTGTCATTTTTATCACAGTCCTTTTCTCCACTGCTTCCTGAGTGGGTCATTAAGTGGAGATCTACAGCCTTCCTCCACCCTGGTCACATGATTCTTCCAATCTGGAAAGTATCCACAATTTTGTGTCATTAATTCCAGGGATTAATAGAGATCACACACACACACACACACACACACACACACACGCACACACACACACAAACGCTCCTTCGAAAGACAGCCTGCCAGGAGAAAAATGCTATTAACGGAAAGATAACACTTTTGGAGGCCCAGGCGGGTGGATCGCTTGAGCCTGGGAGTTTAAGACCAGCCTGGGCAACAAAGGGAGACCCCATCTCTACAAAAAAAAATACAAAAATTAGCTGGGCATGGTGGCACGCACCTGCAGTCCCAGCTACTTGGAAGGCTGAGGTGGGAGGATCACTTGAACCCAGGAAGCGGAGGTTGCGGCGAGTCAAGATTGCACCACTGCACTCCAGCCTGGGCGAGAAAGAGAGACCATCTCTTGTTTTGTTTTGTTTTGTTTTGTTTTGTTTTGTTTTGTTTTGTTTTAAAAAAGGAAAGACATTGCTGGGTCAACAGAGAAAACTAGAGTATGAACAGTAAACTAGACAAAATAATTGCATCAATGTTCAATTTACAGAAGTTGGTAAAGGAAACGTGACTGTGTAAGAGAATATCCCTGTCCTCAGGGAAAATACTCACTGAAGTATTTAGGGTAAACGATGTATGTAACTTTCCCTTGAACGGTTCAGGAAAAAAATGCACATCCATTTATACACCTATCATAGATACTCACAGACATTTGCTTATACACACTTACCATAGGCACTGATTATAGACACACACATATCAGTGTGAGGGAGAGGGAGGGAAAGAGGGAGGGAGAGAAAGTGTCTGAATGATGAAACAAGGGTAAAATGTTAACAATTGAGAGTCTGGCTAAAGGGCATGTGAGTACTTTTCATACTATTTTATTTTTGCAACTTTTTTTTTTTATTGAGACAGAGTCTCGCTCTGTCGCCTAGGCTGGAGTGCAGTGCCACAATCTCGGCTCACTGCAACCTCCGCCTCCCAGGTTCAAGTGATTCTCTTGCCTCAGCCTCCAGAGTAGCTGGGACTACAGGTGCACACCACCACGCCTGGCAAAGTTTTGTGTTTTCAGTAGAGATGGGGTTTCACCATGTTGCCAAGGCTGGTCTCAAACTCCTGACCTCAAGTGATCCGCCCGCCTCGGCCTCCCAAAGTGCTGGGATTACAGGTGTGAGCCACCGCATCCAGCTGCAACTTTTCTATAACTATTCAAAGTTAAAAGTAAAAAAATTAAAAAAAAAAAACAAAAAACCTCTAGACCAGGCGTGGTGACTCACGCCTGTAATCCCAACACTTTGGGAGGCCAAGGTGGGCAGATCACTAGGTGAAGAGATTGAGACCATCCTGGCCAACATCGTGAAACCCTGTCTCTACTAAAAATACAAAAATTAGCCAGGCGTGGTGGTGTGCACCTGTGGTCCCAGCTACTTGGGAGGCTGAGGCGGAAGAATCACTTGAACCCAGGAGGCGGAGGTTGCAGTGAGCCGAGATTGTGTCACTGCACTCCAGCCTGGAGACAGAGCGAGAGTCGGTCTCAAAAAAAACAAAAACAAAACAAAAAAACCTCTAAACCTCAACTTACTTTGTCTAACTTTTATAGACAGAGCCTATGTTATTTGCTCTGGGGTTTTCCATTTTAAACCTGACCTTTCTGGTTCCAGGTGAAGGCAGAGACAGATAACATAGGATTATAGTATGTCAATATGTTTCCAACTCTTTCTCCTGAAACTTGGAAACATGTTAGACCATGTGAGAGACCACACAGATGGGGACAGGGGATAAATGAGTGTTCACAAATATACATGTCTCGAGCTGGGCGTGATGGCTCACACCTGTAATCCCAGCACTTTGAGAGCCAAAGTGGGCAGATCACTTGAGGTCAGGAGTTCAAGACAAGCCTGGCCAAGACGGTGAAACCCTATCTCTACTAAAAATACAAAAATGAACTGGGCATGGTGGCACATGCCTGTAATCACAGCTACTCGGAAGGCTGAGGCAGGTGAACTGCTTGAAACCAGGAGGTTGCAGTGAGCCCAGATCGTACCATTGCACTCCAGCCAGAGTGACAGAGTGAGACTCCGTTTCAAAACAAAAAACAAATATACATGTCTCTCTACCTATTTCTCTGTTGACTGGTTTAAACTTCAGGGTGCCAACTACAGTGCCTACACGGGGGGCAGGCAGGTAATGTGAATGAATGAAGCAGCCAGGCATAAGAAAAGTCAACTACCAATGATACAATAAAACTTTCTTGATTTTTACTGAATAGTGAGGCATACAATGTCATATAAACAAGTACGATACTGCAGATTATATTTCTGAATCAAAGTAGAAAAAAACTGAAAAAAAAAAAAACAAATGTTTAAGAATTCATTTTAGGCCGGGCGTAGTGGCTCACGCCTGTCATCCCAGCACTTCGGGAGGTCGAGGTGGGTGGATCACCTGAGGTCAGGAGTTCAAGACCAGCCTGGCCAACATGGTGAAACCCTGTCTCTACCAAAAATACAAAAACTACCCGGGCATGGTGGCACACACCTGTAGTCCCAGCTACTCAGGAGGCTGAGGCAGGAGAATCACTCAAACCCGGGAGCTGGAGGTTGCAGTGAGCTGAGATCACGCCACTGCACTCCAGCCTAGGTGACAGAGCAAGACTCTGTCTCAAAAAAGAAAAACAAACAAAAAGAATTGATGTGGTCATCTCCCAATCCCTTGGGCCTACAAGACTCCAGCCTTTCCCACCACAAGGCACTGCCAGGGGTTTTCTCTCCATCACGTTGCGATGTGGAGTACAGAATCCCACTGAGCATCCTTTAGCTGGGAGCAGTATTTTGTTTTGCTCAGTTTCATAATGGAGAACAGCTGTTCACAGACGTAGGTGCTCCCAAACATGGAGAGGATCTTTGCGCAGTGGTGCTTGTATCTGGGGTAGCTGCCCCAGAGGTACTTGTAGAATTCCGGTATTCCCACCTTGTCGTATTTCGTCTTCAAGACCGTGTTGCACTGCAGGTCGATAACCTCCATCTGGAGCTCCTCGTGAACACTGTCAATCTTCGTGGAGAATGGGGAGCTGAACAGAGTCAGTTCGCTTTCGTAGAGTTTGAAATCAGACAGCCTGTTCTGGAATTCGGCCTTGAGTTCCGCAATTTTGGGAATGTAGTTCAGGCCATCGCTTTTATTTCTGGAAACCGATTTCAGGGTGGGGAAGTGGGCCAGGTTATTCCTCGCCAAATGAGTCTCCCAGAGGCACAGTTTGGCTAGGAACGCCCGGATCAAGTCGTACATCTGCGTGACGATTTGGGAGTGCCCTTGGAGGGAGACGTTCAAAGTGTTCAGATGCATCGTCATGTCAACCAGGAAGGCCAAGTCTCGGATCCAGTCTATGGAGCTCAGCTGAGGCAGGGGCTTCCCTCTGGATGACATGAAAGAGTCAATTTCTTCCAAGGATTCGAAAAATTTCTTTAGCACCAGCCCTCGACTGAGCCACTTAATCTCCGTGGAATACAGGAGGCTGCCATATTGGCTGTCCAGCTCATAGAGCAATGTTGTGAACTCACTGTGGTTCAGTCCCCGGGAGCATATCCAGTTCACAGAGTTCACTACCACGTCCATGACGTGGTCCATCTTCAACTGCTGAGCGCAGAGTGATTCTGGATGAATGATGCAACAGATGGACTTCAGTTCCGCGCCCTTGCAGAACGTCGCCACCCTGGACTTCAGTTTTGTGACAAGCCCATTACTGGGATCCACCATTGCTGGAGTGCCAGTGGAGGCCACGCTGACTAATTTCGACCAGTCAATACTGAACTTTTTCAGACTCTTCTCAACACGCAGAAAGATCTCGTTTCCAGATTTTGTGCCTGTCATGGGCACTGTGTCCAGAAGTTCTTCGGACACATCAAAGTTCTCATCGACGCCCCGGATGAAGATGGCCAACTGGGTGGTATTATTTATATCCGTGATCTCATCGATGGCGATGGAATATGCCACGAAAGATCTGATTTTTTCACGTAACTTCTCCCACAAGTTCCCAGCCATGTCCTCTACGGGCTGCACGGGGTAATTCTGGGTGGGACTTGCATTTGTAAACGCTTGTTTTTGCTCGGGACTCTCAGGGTCTGATGAGCCTAAGAGATACTTTCGGAGCCCCTTTTTCAGCTCGTGCAGCTTCTCGTCACGCATTCTTTCCGTATACTGGTCATAGTGCTTGCCGTGGTTGGTTTGATAGTGGCGTCTCAGGTTATATTCTTTGGACACGGACATGCTTTGTTTGCATATGAGGCACGTCGGAACATTCTGCACTTCCACGAAGAAATACGCTCTCTCCCACTTTTCTTGAAACACCCGACCCTCCTGGTCTATCTTTCGTTTTCCCACTTTTGACAAGAGATAGGGAGACAAGAAATATTTCACTTTTCTCTTAGCGCTACTATGAGGAAAACAACAGCAAATGCTTGATGACCCACGTGAGGGTCCCCTGCAGTGGCAGGGGACGTGGTTAACAGGAGGGTGACCCACCCCTGCAGAGGGAAACAGCTGACCCTCAACTCCAGCAAACCACTGCCAGGACGCCAGCTTTGGCCACATCTTCAGATTTCTAAAGAAAACCTTAAGACCGACTTTTTTTTTTTTTTTTTCACACGGAGTCTTGCTCTGTCGCCCAGGCTGGAGTGCAGTGGCGCAGTCTCGGCTCACTGCAACCTCTGCCTCCTGATTCAAGCTTCTCCTGCCTCAGCCTCCCGAGTAGCTGGAATTTTAGGCACCCACCACCATACCCAGCTAATTTTTTTGTATTTTAATAGAGATGAGATTTCACCATGTTGTCCAGGTTGGTCTCAAACTCCTGACCTCAGGTGATCCACCTGCCTCAGCCTCCCAAAGTGCTGGGATTATAGGCGTGAGCCACTGCACCTAGCCAGATCTTCAGATTTCTAAAGAAAACCTGAAGATGGGCTTTTATGAAAGAGTGCCTGGCTTTTCAATGTTGGCCACTATTCCTCATTTTTTAAAATTATTCTTTTTTCTTTTTTTTTCCCCTCAGGGGAGCACACCATTACAATTAGTATTATTATTTCTTTGAGACAGAGTCTCATTCTGTCATCCAGGCTGGAGCACAGTGGTGTGATAATGGCTCACTGCAGCCTGGAACTCCCTGGGCTCATCTCCCCATTTGCTGGAACTACAGGCACGCATCACCATACCCAGCTACTTTTCCTTTTTTCTTTTTTTTTTGGTAGGGGTGGGGTCTTGCCACGTTTCCTGGCTGTTCTGAAACTCCTGAGCTCAAGCAATCCACCCGCCTTGGCCTCTCAAAGTGCTGGGATTACAGGAACCACCATGCCTGGCCTCATCCTTATTTTTAAAAGTACATGAGACAAACAAAAGACACCCTTGATGAGGCTCAGCGTGTAGCTGTGCTTGTTACGTCCAGTTTAAACAGGAATTATTTGATAGTATGTGTGCATTTTCTTTTTTTGTTTTTTTAGATGGGGTTTCACCATGTTGGCCAGGCCGGTCTCAAACTCCTGACCTCAGGTAATCTGCCCACCTTGGCCTCCCAAAGTGCAAGGATTACAGGCGTGGGCCACCACACCCAGCCGTGTGCATTTTCTTTTTAGAGGCAGGGTCTTGTTCTGTCACCCAGGCTGGAGTGTAGTGGTGTAATTGTGCCTCTCTGCTGTCTCAAACTCTTGACTTTAAGTGATCCTCCTGCTTCAGCCTGCCAAGTAGCTGGGGCTACAGGAAAGAGCTACTGTATCGAGATAATTTTTAAATTTTTTTGTAGAGATGGGGTCTTGCTATGTTGCCCAGGCTGGTCTCGAACTCCTGGCCTCAAGCAATCCTCTTGCCTTGGCCTCCATCCTGGGATTACAGGTGTGAGCCACTTAGCCTGACCTTATGTATGCATTTTGACATATTTTCTCATTTGATTCCCAAGAAAACTTTGAAATAACAGAGATGGGAATGAGCACAGAAAAGGCATATGATTTTTACCTGCTGTGAGTCTCAAATGACAAGGGTGATGGCCACAGAACCACACAGAACTCATCCATATAAACGTGTTCAAGCGTGCAGGGACTAGTGTTTGAGATTTAAAGAACCTGGCCACCCTGCAGGTAAGCGAGGTATCTCCACAGCACACACACATAAAAGTGCACCTTAAGAAAACGTAGGCCATGTACAGTGGCTCATGTCTATAATCCCAGCGCTTTGGGAGGCTGAGGCAGGAGGATCGCTTGAAGCCAGAAGTTCAAGGGCAGTCTGGGCAACATAGCAAGACCTGTCTTTACAAAAAAAAAAAAAAAAAAAAAATTAGCTGGGCATGGCAGTGCTGTCCCAGCTACTCGGGGGGCAGAGGTGGGAGAATCACCTGAGGCCAGGAGTTCCAGACTGCAGTGAGCTATGATCACGCCACTGCACTCCAGCCTAGACAACAGAGAGAGACCTAGTCTCTAAAAAACCACAATAATAAATAAATAAATAAAGCTATTATAAAGATAAAAAAATCATGTAGTAATTAGATGCGTTTGGGAATACGAATGGAGCATTTTAATAGAATCCTCTGGTTTTCAAACATTATGTTAGGAGGTTCCCTGGTGACTCGAACTCGTGAGAAAACCTCTCCATAGTCTACTTGACAGGACACTGACTCACTTGCAAGGGATCCAGGGAAGACATTAAGAATATTTAACACCCTGCTGGGCGCGGTGGCTCACGCCTGTAATCTCAGCACTTTGGGAGGCCGAAGAGGGCAGATCACTTGAGGTTAGGAGTTCGAGACCAGCCTGGCTAATGTGGCAAAACTGTCTCTACTAAAAAATACAAAAATTAGCCAGGCCTGGTGGTGCATCCCTGTAATCCCAGATACTCAGGAGGCCAAGGCAGAAGAACTGCTTGAACCTGGGAGGCGGAGGATGCAGCGAGCCAATCGTACCATTGCACTCCAGCCGGGGCAACAAGGGCAAAACTCCATCTCAAAAAAAAAAAAAAAAATTAGCCGAGCATGTTGGCACATTCCTGTAATCTCAGCTATTCGGGAGGCCCAGGCAGGATAATTGCTTGAAGTGGGGAGGCGGAGGTTACCGTGAGCTGAGATGGAGCCAGCCTGGGTGACAGAGCAAGACTCCATCTCCAAAAAAAAAAAAAAAAAAACAGAATGTGCCACATCACACTTCATACTTATGGTATGATACAGATCACACTCATTCAGACTGTTGTATGAGGAAAAAATCTCTGGTTTATCAAATTCAAACAGAATTATCTAACCTTATCACATGCAGGAAAAATAAAGCATGCATCAAAGGTCGTATGCTTGGCTCCCAGGCTCAAGGAAGCAAGGACCCCATGGTGAGCACCCACCGAGACAATTCCCGTGGCCCAACATTGCTGGAACGTCCTTCTCACCATGCAGAATACTCACCATTACTGAGCTCAAGTCCTGGAAGCGGCCTGAAGAGAGAGACACAGTGACAAATGTGATAAGCTCGCCTTTCCTCTTTTGTCCACTTAGTTGTATTGTTTTTAATTCTTATTTAGTTTTTAATAGAAGAATATGTATTTATTTTGTTTTGTTTTGTTTTTCTTTTTCTGAGATAGAGTTTCACTCTTGTTGTCTAGGCTGGAGTGCAATGGCATGATCTCAGCTCACTGCAACCTCTGCCTCCTGGGTTCAAGTGATTCTCCTGCTTCAGAATCCTCAGTAGCTGGGATTACAGACACCCACCACTATGCCCAGGTAATTTTCTGTATTTTTTAGTAGAGACGGGGTTTCACTATGTTGGCCAGGCTAGTCTTGAACTCCTGACCTTAGGTGATCCACGTGCCTCAGCCTCTCAAAGTGCTGGGATTACAGGCGTGAGCCACCACGCTCAACTTTTTTTTTTTTTTGAGATGGAGTTTCACTCCGTTGCTGAGGCTGGCGTTCAGTGGCATGATCTGGGCTCACTGCAACCTCCACATTCTGGGTTCAAGCAATTGACCTGGGTAGCTGGAATTATAAGCACGTACCACTATACTGGCTAATGTTTATTTTTAGTAGAGATGGGATTTCGCCATGTTGGCCAGGCTGGTCTAGAACTCCCGACCTCAAATGATCCACCTGCCTCGGCCTCCCAAAATCCCGGGATTACAGGTGTGAGCCACTGTGCCTAGCCTATTTATTTACTTTTTGAGACAGAGTCTAATTCTGTTACCCAGGCTGGAGTGCAGCAGCACCATCTCAGCTCACTGCAACCTCCACCTCCCAGGTCAAATTATTTTCCTGCCTCAGCAGCTACTCCTCCCAAGTACTGGTATTAGAGGCACACACCACCACACCAGGCTAATTTTTGTATTTTTAGTAGAGACAGTGTTTTGCCATGTTCGCCAGGCTGGTCTTGAACTCCTGGCCTCAAGTGATTCGCCCACCTGGGCCTCCCAAAGTGCTAGGATTACAGGTGTGAGCCACTGCACCCAGACCCACTTAGTTTTATTGGACAAACCTGCAGAGTGTCAACTCTATGCTAGGTGCCATGTGAGCTAAAACTGGGACAGGCTGCCCGTGATGACCAAGAAACGGGGACACAGACACATCTTAAGGAAGCAGAGGATGATGAAGTCAGTGTGAGACAGCACGGCCCAGCGGTCAACTGCCGGAACAAACCCCCAGCCCACGTCATGGGACACAAATCTTGGGGCTGCCACGTGCCCACCTCGGGCAGGTCAGTCTCCAGATTCGTGCTCTTGACTCACTTACCTGATGACTGTGAATTTGATAAACTCAGCTGCATCCAAGATCCTCCTCATGGAACTGATTTCCAGGTAGCCAGGGGCCTTGAACACCACCCCCGGGGGCATGCCGTCAATTACCACACAGCCAGGGTTGAATGTGATCTTCCTGTAAGGAACTTTCACAGGGAAATCCACGCCAATTGCTTCACCTGCGACAGGATGAGCAGCAGAAAACTAGCTGAGTTTGGCCAGGTGAGGTGGCTCTCACCTGTAATCCCAGCACTTTGGGAGGCCGAGACGGGTGAATCACTTGAGGCCAGGAGCTCGAGACCAGCCTGACTAATATGGGGAAACCCTGTCTCTACTAAAAATATACAAATTATCTGGGCGTGATGGTTCATGCCTGTAATCCCAGGTACACAGGAGGGACCCAGGAGGCAGAATCTGCAGTGAGCTGAGATCGCCCCACTGCACTCCAGCCTGGGAAACAGAGCGAGACTCTGTCTCAAAACAAAACAAAACAACAAATAAAAAAAAAACGCACAAATAAAACTACTGAGTTTGTTCCTTACATTTCCTAAGCCAGGATTTATCTTTAATGTCAGAATTTAGAACAATCAAATGGCAATATTTATGATCATCCATTATTACTTTATTTTCCAGTGGTACTATCATGTGTGAATACAATTTTAAAATTGGCATGGGTGGTAGGCAGACTCAGCTTCTCCAACCATTACACGGGGTTATCATGGTGGCCACCTGAAAGGTTTTATGTGAGGATTAAATAATCAAACACAAGTTGAGCACAAAAAATAATACCCAAGGTAAGCACTCCGTAAAACAAAGATAGCTATTGTTATTATTGTAATTAGTCAGTTCCGCTACGCAGAAACTCTTCTGTAAAAAGACACGTTGACTAATTTTTATCATAGCTCTTTCACAAAAAGATCAATTTCTTTTTTTTTTTTTTTTTTGAGACAGTCTCGTTTTGTCACCCAGGTTGGAGTACAATGGTGCAACCTCAGCCCACTGCAACCTCCCGCCTCCCAGTTTCAAGTGATTCTCGTGCCTCAACCTCCTGAGTAGCTGGGATTACAGGCATGCACCACCACAACTGGCTAATTTTTGGTATTTTTAGTAGAGATGGGGTTTTGCCATGTTGGCCAGGCTGGTCTCAAACTCCTGGCCTCAAGTGATCCTCCCACCTTGGCCTTCCAAAGTGCTGGGATTACAAGCGTAAGCCACCGCACCCAGCCAAGATCAATTTCTTATAAGATAAAGTGTTATTTTTTTTTTGCTTTTGTAGAGCTGGGGTGCCGCTTTGTTCCCCGGGCTGGTCTTGAACTCCTGGGCTCAAGTGATTCTTTAGCCTTGGCCTCCTCAAGTGCTGTGATTACAGATGTGAGCCACTGCACCTTTCTTTTAAAAAGAAGTATTTCAAGTGTATGAATTCTGGATATAAAAAGATACAAAAACTTACCAAATTTTCGGCTAAAGAGGTCATTAACTTGTTCTCTTAGCTGTTTAATCTTTTCAATGCTTGATAATCTTTCTTTCTCATTATCTAAAAATAACAAATAAACAAACCAGGGTTATTCATGTATTTTCTCCTAAGAAAGCTGCTGGAGGAAATGCCTGTTTGCACCCAAGAAAGCGTTTTACCTGGATTATTATTCAGTTTACTTTTAGCAATAATTAAGCATTTTGGAAATTTGGAAATGGAAGGTGTTATCAACAATAGAGAATTTTCTCCAAATTATAACCCTAAAGAAACATACTACATACTACTTTTAGGGAATATTTTCAATATCATACAAGACAAGGATGTTTATTTTCACCACCACTTTTCAACGTTAAAATAGAAATCTTAGCCAACAAAATATGACAAGTAAAAGGAATAAGAGGTACTATTAGAAGGTAAGGTATATTTTTCTGTTATTTCTTTTTTTTTTTTTTTTTTTTGAGACTGAGTTTTGCTCTTGTTGCCCAGGCTGGAGTGCAACAGCACAATCTTGGCTCACTGCACACTCTGACTCCCGGGTTCAAGCGATTCTCCTGCCTCAGACTCCCAAGTAGCTGGGATTACAGGTACCTGCTACCATGCCTGGCTAATTTTTGTATTTTTAGTAGAGACAGCATTTCACCATGTTGGCCAGGCTGATCTCGAACTCCTGACCTCAGGTGATCCACCCACCTCAGCCTTCCAAAGTGCTGGGATTACAGGTGTGAGCTACCGCACCTGGCCTATTTTTCTTTTCTTTTTGTTTTTTAGAGACAGGGTCTCACTGCGTTGTGCAGGCTGGTCTCAAACTCCTGGGCTCAAGTGATCCTCCTGCCTCAGCCTCCTAAAGTGCTGAGATTACAGTCATGTACCACCATGCCCAGCCCTTTTTGTGTTTTTATTTTTTTAGATACTTTTCAACATTTTAAAACTTTATTTGCTTTTGAAAAACTAAAGCAATCATATGGCTCAACATTCAGGAGGAGTAATATACAGAAACATCTCAAATGTCTCTCTCCCATCCCAATCTCAGCTGTCAGTTTCCTTCCCTGGAGGAACTACGTTATTAGATTCTCTCATATCCTTCCAGATATATTTTATATACACATATAAAAGATTACTTAATGATGGGCAACAAAAACATTTCACCTCTGTGGCCAATTCCAATTCAGCCATAGCTGGTGCTCTGAGCTGCCTGCTCTGAGATACACTTTCCAGGTAATGCCTGGGCTTGGCCGGGAGAAGCTAAATATCTGATTAACAATGTCTGATACGAGCCAGATGCTTGGTGTATAGCAACCTGCAGCATATTTTATATTCCTGAACTGTCATTTCTTAGTTGCCAGGGTGAATTAAGTGAAAAATGACAGGTCTAAGAGACTGCCCTATGTCAAAAAATCATTAAGACAAAAGGGAAAATATAACATTAGTCCATACCTGGAACAGTCACCTGAACAATGTTAAGATCTTCAACACCTGCCGCAGAATTTGTAATACTGGATGAATTTGTGTTTCCTTAAAACAGAAGTTGAAGTTTAGAATTTACAAGGCCAATTCTCCTTTAAATCTTTCTAAGTGCCGCTTTGATCAGAAACCCAGATTGAATCTTTTTTTTTTTTGAGACAAGGTCTTACTCTGTAGTCCAGGCTGGAATGCAGTGGTGTGGTTCTAGCTCACTGCAGCCTCAACCTCCCACGGTCCAGTGATTCTCCCACCTTAGCCTCCTGAGTAGCTGGGACCACATGCATGTATCACTCGGCTATTTTTTTTTTTCTTTTCAGACTGAGTCTCACTCTATTGCCCAGGCTGGAGTGCAGTGACGTGATCTCAGCTCCCTGCAACCTCCACTTCCCAGGTTCAAGCAGTTCTTGTGTTTCAGCCTCCTCAGTGGCTGGAATTACAGGCGCCCACCACCAGGCCCAGCTAATATTTGTATTTTTTTTAGTAGAGACGGGGTTTCACCATGTTGGTCATGCTGGTCTCAAACTCCTGTTCTCAAGTGATTCACCTGCCTCAGCCTCCCAAAGTGCTGTGATTACAGGTATGAGCCACTGTGGCCAGCCCTACTTTTTGTATTTTTAGTAGAAACGGGTTTTTGCCATGTTGGCCAGGCTGGTCTCGAACTCCTGGCCTCAAGGGATCCACCCACCTGGGTCTCCCAAAGTTCTGGGATTACAGGTGTGAGCCACCGCGTCAGCCTCAAATCACACTTTCAACTTCACTTCTTTTAGATACTTGCACTGAAACTCCAGCTGCAGGCCTGAGCAATTACTTTTGACATGTCTGTCCACTCCAGCAGGAAAGGGGCTATGACTGAGTGAGTCATCCCTTCCTTTCCATTCTCCCCCTTTACGTACCCTTGACATATCATTCTTTCCTCACTTGAACACAGCACAGATGAGGCCCAGTTGTGGGTCAGTGCTGATGTGCAAGACTTAAAAAAAAATTTCTTTTAATTTTTATTTTTAGAGGTGGGGTCTTGCTTGTTGCCCAGGCTGGAGTGCAAAGGCGTAATCACAGCTCATTGCAGCCTTGAAATCCTAGGCTCAAGCCATCCTCCTGCCTCAGCCTCCCAAGTAGCTGGGACTACAGGTGCGTGCCACCATGCCTGGCTAATATTTTTGTTAGTTTGTTTTCAGACAGAATCTCACTGCCATCACCCAGGCTGGAGTATGGTGGCACAATCACGGCTCACTGCAGCCTCGACTTCCCTGGGCTCAGGTGGTTGTCTCACCTCAGCCTCCCGAATAGCTGGGACTACAGGTGTGTCTCACCATGCCCTGCTAATTTTCCATATTTTTAGTACAGATAGGGTTTCACCATGCCCAGGCTGGTCTCGAACTCCTGGGTTCAACTGATCTGCCCACCTCAGCCTTCCAAAGTGCTGGGATTACAGGCGTGAGCCACTGCGCCCGGCTTTTTTTTTTGAGATGGAGTCTTGCTCTCTTACCCAGGCTGGAGTGCAGCGGTGAGATATTGGCCCACTGCAACTTCTGCCTCCCAGGTTCAAGTGATCCTCCTGCCTCAGCCTCCCGAGTAGCTGGCACTACAGACATGTGCCACCACGCCCAGCTAATTTTTCTGTTTTTAGTACTGACAGGGTTTCACTATATTGCCCAGGCTGGTCTCGAACTCCTGGGCTCAAGCCATACACCCACCTTGGCCTCCCAAAGTGCTGGGATTACAGGCGTGACCCACTGCACTCGGCCATCCTCCCCATAATCCATCCTGCTAGGAAGAATGAAAACCATACTTGGCAACGGGGCTTCTGGCAACTAACCTTCAATTTTTACGTTGGCTTCAGGGTCCTCATGTGGTTCTTCTGAAGGAACCAGCAGAGTGGAATCTTGAAAAAAAAATTTCTAAAATGACATTTGTTATTAAGTATTCTCCTCATATTCCAACAAATTACTGCTCCTATACCAAAAAAAAGTAGCTTATCCTGGCATTTTAAATACATTTCATATATAATAAACATAGTATTAATTTTATAAGCAATCATAATAGGATAATAAACAGTAATTGGGGTGGGCCCGGTGGCTCAGGCCTGTAATCCCAGCACTTTGGGAGGCTGAGATGGGTGGATCACTTGAGGCCAGGAGTTGAAGACAAGCCTGGGCAACATGGTGAAACCCTGTCTCTACTGAAAATACAAAAATTAGCCTGGCGTGGTGGTGCAGGCCTGTAATCCCAACTACTCAGGAGGCTGAGGCAAGAGAATCACTTCAACCTGGGAGGTGGAGGCTGCAGTGAGCTGAGATTGTGACATACTACCCTCCAGACTGGGCAACATGGCAAGACTATTTCCAAAAAAAAAAAAAAAAAAGAAGCATTTCGGTAGTACATGTGTTACTCTCTGTCTAAGGCAGACACACAGCTAAAAGTAAGATCACAATGCCTGTAAATAGACAAAGATGTCCCATGCCTCTAGGTTTGGACAGGAAATCTTTTTTTTTTTTTTATTTTTTGAGACAGAGTCTTGCTCTGGAGTGCAGTAGCTTGATCTCGGCTCACTGCAACCTCCACCTCCCGGGTTCAAGCGATTCTCCTGCCTCAGCCTCCCAAGTAGCTGGGATTACAGGCGCTTGCCACCATGCCTGGCTAATTGTTGTATTTTTAGTAGACATGGGGTTTCACCATCTTGGCCAGGATGGTCTCCATCTCTTGACTTTGTGATCTACCTGCCTCTGCGTCCCAAAGTGCTGGGATTATGGGCATGTGCCACTGTGCCCGGCCTTGGACAGGAAATCTTTTTTATTAATTATTATTATTATTATTTTGAGACAGTCTCACTCTGTCGCTCAGGCTGGAGTGGAATGCCGTGATCTCCGCTCACTGCAACCTCTGCTTCCTAGGTTGAAGCAATTCTCCTGCCTCAGCCTCCTGAGTAGATGGGATTACAGGCACCTGCCACCACACCCAGCTAAGTTTTATATTTTTAGTAGAGACGGGTTTCACTAAGTTGCCCAGGCTGGTCTTGAACTCCTGACCTCAGGTGATATGCCCACCTCGGCCTCCCAAAGTGCTGAGATTATAGGCGTGAACCACCACACCCCGCCCTTTTTTTAAATTAATTTTATCTTGGACATACACAAACCTCGTTAGGAATTTAGGCTCTATTCTCAAGATTTATATTGATGCTCAAGATTTATATATGAATGGAGGGAAGTATTTTCAAATTTTACTTCTAATTCAAGAATTTCCTAAAATACTATTCGACTCTGACCAAAAAAGTTCTGTCATGCCATGTAAAAGACAAAGCTGAAACAGCACCAGTGTAAAGTTAACTTCCGCATTCAGGTACTTTAAGTAGAATCACTCACAGATCAGAAGTACGACAAGTAATAAGGCCCTTAATACTATATCTTAGGACAAGAACTCAACTATTAATAGTTTTCTGAGAAGGCAGGCATGTCAGGAAGTCACCTTCTTTGTCTTCCAACTTACATGTATAAAAGAGTATGTTCTCTGTAAAATACTATAAACTTTCATCTAGGCACGGTGGCTCGTGCCTGTAATCCAAGCACTTTGGGAAAGCAGAAGTGGATGGATCATGTGAGGTCAGGAGTTCAAGACCAGCCTGGCCGACACAGTAAAACCCCATCTCTTCTAAAAATATGAAAATTAGCTGGGCATGGTGGCGCGTGCCTGTAGTCCCAGCTACTCGGAAGGCTGAGGTACGAGAATCACTTGAACCTGGGAGACGGAGGTTGTAGTGAGCTGAGATAGTGCCACTGTACTCCAGCCTGGGTGACAGAGGGAGACTCTGTCTCAATAAAAAAAGAGTATGTTCTTTGTAAAATACTATAAACTTTTTTAAAAGAGAGAGAAAATGCTGCATTTTTCTAACCTTCCATTGGTAATTCCATTTCTATTACTTCATTGCTTGTGGAAGAAGGGTGGCTTCCTGAAAGGAAAATAAATAATATATAACAAAAGGAGAAATACAAAAATGAAAAAAGAAATCATTGAATACAATGCTAATAATTCAAGACCCACACAGGAGTACACATGAAATACTTCTACCCCTTGAAATAAAACTAGCCGGGTGCGGTGGCTCACACCTGTAATCCCAGCACTTTAGGAGGCAGAGGCAGGCAGATCACCTGAGGTCAGCAGTTCAAGACCAGCCTGGCCAACATGGTAAAACCCTGTCTCTACTAAAAATGCAAAAATTAGCTGGGCGTGGTGGCAGGCGCCTGTAATCCCAGCTACTCGGGAGACTAAGGCAGGAGAATCACTTGAACCTGGGAGGCAGAGGTTGCAGTGAGCTGAGATCACGCCACTGCATTCCAGCCTGGGTGACAGAGCGAGACTCCATCTCAAAAAAATATAAATAAATAAATAAACCTCAAACAACTGATCCTTTTACTTTTTTATTATTTTATTTTGGAAAATCTGAAACATACCAAAGCACAAAGATCAGACAGTGAAGCCCCCATGACCAACCCATATAACCCTGTTTTTTTTTTTTTTTTTGAGACAGAGTCTAGCTCTGCTGTCCAGGCTGGAGTGCAGTGTGGCACCATCTCGGTTCGCTGCAACCTCTGCCTCCTGGGTTCAAGCCACTCTTCTGCCTCAGCCTCCCCAATAGCAGGGACTGCAGGTGCCCACCACCATGCCTGGCTAATTTTTGTATTTTTAGTAGAGACAGGGTTTCATCATATTGGCCAGGCTGGTCTCGAACTCCTGACCTTGTGATCCACCCACCTCAGCCTCCCAAAGTGTTGGGATTACAGGCGTGAGCCATGGTGCCCGGCCATAACCCTGTTTTATCTGTACCCACCACACCCCCATGCCCACTGGTTATGTAAAGTGAAGTTAGAATTCCACGTGGTAATACCGTAGAATGAATAAGACATAAGGCCTCTCTTCCTTTTGCGTCACCACGATATCATGATTACCCCCAACATTAACAATTGTTCTTCCTCCCCATCTGATATCTAGTCATTGTTCAAATTTCCCCAGTCATCTCATATTTTATTTATTTGAGACAGGGTCTCACTGCGTCACCCAGGTTAGGATGCAGTGGCGTGATCTCGGCTCACTGCAACCTTCCTCTCCTGGCCTCAAAAGAGTTTCCCATCTCAGCTTCTCAGGTAGCTGGGACTATAGGCACATGTCACCATACTCGGGTAATTTTTTTTTTTTTTGAGACGGAGTCTTGCTCTGTTGCCAGGCTGGAGCACAGTGGCACAGTCTCGGCTCACTGCAACCTCCGCCTCCTGGGTTCAAGTGATTCTTCCGCCTCAGTCTCCTGAGTAGCTGGGACTACAGGCGCGTGCCAAATGCCTGGCTAATTTTTGTATTTTTAGTACAGACGGGGTTTCACCATGTTGGCCAGGCTGGCCTCGAACTCCTGACTTCATGATCTACCTGCCTCAGCCTCCCAAAGTGCTGAGATTATAGGTGTGAGCCACCATGCCTGGCCACAATGTTAACATTTTACCCCATTCCCTTGATCCTTGGCATTTCTTTCCCTCCCTCCCTCTGCCATTCCTTCCCCTCCATTGGACATCTATACAGGTGTATATATACACACTTTTTCATATTTTTCCTGAACCATTTGAGGGAAAGTTACATATGTCATAGTCCTTGATCTCTAAATACTTCAGTGACTATTTCCCAAGAATAGAGACAGTCCTTTACACCATCACAACAAAGCTTTAAAAACCAGGACACGTAGCCATGAGACAACACGTTGATGCATTTTATCATGGCTATGCCAGTTTTCTCAGCGGACCCAAATGTCCTTTAGAGCTTTACTCTTTTCAGTACAGGATTCAGTTTAGGGCCAGGTAGTTTTTCTAATTGTTGTGTCTTTTAAATCTCCTTTAATCAGGAACAGTTCCATAGTCTGTTTTTGTGTTTTATAACATTTATTTATTTATTTATTTTTGAGATGGAGTCTTACTCTGTCGCCCAGGCTGGAATGCAGTGGTGCGATCTTGCCTTACTGCAACCTCCGCCTCCTGGGTTCAAGCGATTCTCCTGCCTCAGACTCCTGAGTAGCTGGGACTACAGGTACATGCCACCACGCCCAGCTAATTTTTGTATTTTTAGTAGAGACTGGGTTTCACCATATTGGTCAGGTTGGTCTTGAACTCCTGACCTCAGGATCCGCCCACCTTGGCCTCCCAAAGTGCTGGGATTACAGGTGTGAGCCACTATGCCCAGCCAACGTTGATATTTTTATGAATAGAAATCCCCTCCTCGGCCGGGCATGGTGGCTTATGCCTGTAATCCCAGCACTTTGGGAGGCCAAGGCAGGCAGGTCACCATCACCTGAGGTCAGGAGTTTGAGACCAGCCTGGGCAACATGGTGAGACCCCTTCTCTACAAAAAATACAAAAATTAGCCTGATATGGTTGCACACGCCTATAGTCTCAGCTATTCTTGAGGCTGAGGCAGGAGAATCACTTGAACCTGGGAGGTGGAGGTTGCAGTAAGCCGAGATTGCATCACTGCACTCCAGCCTGGGCAACAGTGCAAGACTCTGTCTCAAAACAAACAAACAAACAAACAAAAACCCACCAAAACCAATTCATTTCTCTGAGCTTCTCACATTCTGGATTTTATCAACTGCATCCTTGTGATGGTGTTTTCATATGTGTCTATATTCTCTGTACCTCCTAAAAATTGCTGGTTAGATTTAAAGGCTGGATCAGACTTAGGTCTGAATTTTTTTTTTTTTTTTTTGAGACACAGTCTCACTCCAGCATCCAGGCTGGAGTGCAGTGGTGTGATAACAGCTTACTGCAGCCTTGACCTCCCAAGCTCAAGCAATCTTCCCCCATCAGCCTCCCAAGTAGCTGGGGCTACAGGCATGTGCCACCACGCCCGACTAGTTTTTGTATTTTTTGTAGAGACGGGGTCTCACCATGTTTACCAGGCTGGTTTTGAACTCCTCAGCTCAAGCGGTCCTGCTGCACTGGCCTCCCACAGTGCTGGGATTACAGGCATGAGACACTACATCTGGCTGGGCTTGATTTTATTTTTATTTTTTGGAAGAATCCTTAGAAAGTTGGTGTAGTGCACTTCCTGCTGGATCCCGTCGGGAGACACATATGTCTGGTTACCTCTCTTTGTGATGGTGATCAGTGACCAGTGAGTTCAGGAAATGTCAGTCAGGTCTGTATATGATAAAGTCCCCATCAGACTTCTATAAAACGGTTTTAATGGCCACTGACAACTATTGCCAAGATGCATTGTTTCATTAGGCGGTGCAAAATCATGACAGTTGTGACAATTTTATGACTTCTTTTTAAAAGTCTTATGGGTCGGGTGTGGTGGCTCATGCCTGTAATTCTAGCACTTTGAGAGGCCGAGGTGGGTGGATCACCTGAGGTCAGGAGTTCAAAACTAGCTTGGCCAACATGGAGAAACCCCGTCTTTACTAATAACACAAAAATTAGCCAGGCACGGGGTGCACGCCTGTAATCCCAGCAACTCAGAAGGCTGAGGCAGGAGAATCGCTTGAAGCTGGAAGGCAGAGGTTGTGGTGATCTGAGATCGCACCGCTGCGCTCCAGCCCGGGCGACAAGAGCAATGCTCTGTCTCAAAAAAAAATAAATAAAATAAAGGCTTATGTTTTATTTTCCCCGGTTTTTTTTTTCTTGGAGACGGAGTCTTGCTCTGTCAC
This sequence comes from Cacajao melanocephalus, assembly GCA_963573385.1. Classification (NCBI taxonomy): domain Eukaryota; kingdom Metazoa; phylum Chordata; class Mammalia; order Primates; family Pitheciidae; genus Cacajao; species Cacajao melanocephalus. Next base: position 39,171 of record CAUYLG010048421.1, read on the forward strand.
CCAGACTGGAATGCAGTGGTGCGATCTCAGCTCACTGCAACCTCTGCCTCTCGGGTTCAAGCAATTCTCCTGCCTCAGCCTCCAGAGTAGCTGGGATTAGAGGTGCCTGCCACCACTCCTGGCTAATTTTTGTATTTTTAGTAGAGATGGTGTTTCACCATGTTGACCAGGCTGGTCTTGAACTTCTGACCTCATAATTCGCCTGCCTTGGCCTCCCAAAGTGCTGGGATTACAGGACATTTTTTTTTTTTGAGACAGGGTCTCGCTCTGTCACCCAAGCTGAAGTGCAGTGGTATGATCATGGCTCACTGCAGCTTCATACTTCTGGGCTCAAGTGATCCTCTCACCCCGGCCTCCACATTAGCTGGAACTACAGCCACATGCCACCACACTCAGATAATTTTAACATTTTTGTAGAAACAGGGTCTCGCTATGTTGTCCAAGCTGGTCTTGAATTCCTGGCCTCAAGCTATCCTCCTGCCTTGGCCTCCCAAAGTGTTGTAATTTCAGGCTGAAGCCACTGCGTCCAGGCCCAAGATTCCTTAAGTGAAAAAAAAGACTGGGGAGGGGAATCTAGCATATATTTTATTTGCTAAGTAAAAGACTAAATCCAAATAAATTTGGGGTTTTATTATCAGCAACTCTAACTGTACTATAAAATTATTAATCAACGTTTGTCTGTCAGCAACAGAAAAAAATTCACGCACACATTTCTGCTTTTCTTGTATTTTTCTCCTTATGGTGATGTGCAGACATGCACATTCAGACTCTGCTATGAACTGGTTTTTGTTTGTTTGTTTGTTTGTTTTTGAGACAGGGTCTCACTCTGTTGCCCAGGCTAGAGTGCAGTGGTGCAATCTCAGTTCACTGCAACCTCCACCTCCCGGGTTCAAGCAATCCTCCTGCCTCAGTCTCCCGAATAGTTGGGACTATAGGTGCCCACCACCATGCCCAGGTAATTTTTGTATTTTTAGTAGAGAAGGGTTTTTGCCATCTTTCCTAGGGTGGTCTTGAACTTCCCACCTCGGCCTCCCAAAGTGGTGAGATTTACAGGCATGAGCCACCTCATCCAGCAGGAATTGAGAGTCTGTGCCCAAATAGAGGGGTGGAATCTCATTAGAAGTCTGCAGAGGCCGGGTGCCGTAGCTCACATCTTAGCACTTTGGGAGGCTGAGACAGGTGGATTGTTTGAGCTCACGAGTTTGAAACCAGCCTGGGCAACATGGTGAAACCCTGACTCTGAAAAAAAAAATACAAAAAATTAGCTGAGCATAGTGGTATGCTCCTATGGTCTCAGCTACTCAGGAGACTGAGGTGGGAGGATGGCTTGATCCCAGGAGGCAGAGGTTGCAGTGAGCTGAGATTGTGCCACTGCACTCCAGCCTGGGTAACAGAGCCAGACCTTATCTAAAACAAAAACAAAAACAAAAACAAAAGCAAGAACATGCTGGGGTCAGGCAGGATTCTGGGTCTTTGGGTGGAGGACCCAGCCATGTCTGAAGTGTGTACATATGGCAGGAATCATCTGCTGCTGCCCACCGAGCTTCTCTGATATCAATGAAGCTACTATTATTAGTATAAGGATTTGAATTTCTTGACTCTAAGCTCCACCTCTTTTAACTTTTAATATTTTCTCAGTAACAGAGGGGAAAGGTTGGCCACCAGTAGAAGAATAATGGGGAAGTAGATTAGAGCACATAAAATAAGAATATTTAATAAACAAACTCAAGTAAAATGCATCCTGAAGTACCTTTACATTCACACATTTAAGAGTATATGGACTTAGGTGGGTGTGGTGGCTCACGCCTGTCATCCCAGCACTTTGGGAGGCCGAAGCAGGAGGATCACTTGAGGCCAGGAGTTCAAGACCAACCCGGCCAACATGGTGAAGCCCTGTCTCTACTAAAAACACAAAAATTAGCTAGATATGGTGGTGCAGGCCTGTAATCCCAGCTACTCAGGAGGCTGAGGCAGAAGAATCACTTGAGTCCAGGAGGCGGAGGTTGCAGTAAGCGGAAACTGTGCCACTGACCTCCAGCTTGGGCAACAGTGTTGAGATTCACTCGGGGTGGCTGGCAAAGTATTAGGGAAATATTAGGGAAAGTTATAGATTAGTCTCAAACCTTTTGGAAGGCCGAAAGGTTTTACTGGGACAGGCTGAAGGCAGTCAGTTCGTTATATTAGCATAGGAAAAAGAGAGGATAAGAGGCTTTCCCAGTTAAGTCTGTTTACCTCACATCCCTTTGTCTCTACTCTGTTTCCTCATGTAAAGTTTGTTTTGATGGTCCTCTTAGGGGGAGGCCAAAGGGCAATTACCCATTAATGGTGGTTTCTCTGTGCCCCAGAACCAAAAGCTTTTATCATTTGTAAAACCCCTCATTTAACCATGTTAATTATCCACAAGTGTGTTGAGTTAGAACCTCTGTTATTAAATCCATCCTGAATAAATGTGGATGGACAGGGGTCTTGGTGGGTTGGCTGCATTTGCCCTCTGAAAGCAGCTGACGACCATCTCTAGCCCACCTGAATCACTGAAATAGGTGTAAGAGTGTATGCATTCATCCATCATTGAGTCAGGGTCTGAGGGACAGACCTCCGCAGGTGGCAATCAACGTCTCACAACAGAGTGAGATTCTGACTCAAAAAAGAAAGAGAGTATATGGATCTAGGCCAGGCATGGTGGCGCATGCCTATAATCGCACCACTGCTGGAGGCCAAGGCTGGAGGACTACTTGAGCCCAGGAGTTAGAGGCCAGCCTGGGCAACAAAGCGACACCTCATCTCTATAAAAAACAAACAAAAGAATACATGGATTTAGGATACATGAAATCTATTTTATAACTGTAGGATTATTCACTCTAAATGGCAGTATGCTAGATCCTAGGTAAACAAATGCAGGCGTATGCCTGTTTTTTAGACAGGTAGTAATTAAAATCTTCCATCCCGAATAATTTTTGGGGAAGAAAAGTGTTATCAAACAGTATTACCTTGCATGTTATATTGATAGTAATTAGGATCTTCTGATTCTTTCTTGACTGAGACAGCTTCTGCTTTCAGGGAAATGCCTTGGGATGCAATGGAAATTATAAAATTGTATGTTAGGTTAAGCTTGCCAACAGAGAAACGTGACTAGCTAATATAAGTTGATTAATTCAGCCACATTACAACCAGCGAAAGAACTTGAAGTTCATTCACTATGAACAAATTTGACCTCTTGATACAAAAATAGAAATGCTATAAATATACGTATAGAAAACATACATCTATGTATTTATGTATATTTATATAAAGACAATATCAGTTGTAAAATCAATAGAAGAGGAAAGAAGGAAGGAGGGGGCTGGGCATGGTGGCTCACACCTGCGATCCCAGCACTTTGGGAGGCTGAGGCAGGTGGATCACTTGAGGTCGGGAGTTCGAGACCAGCCTGGCCAATATGGTGAAACCCCGTCTCTATTAAAAATACAAAAATTAGCCAGGAGCGGTGGTGTGTGTCTGCAGTCTCAGCTACTTGGGAGGCTGAGGCAGAAGAATCGCATGAATCGAGAGGCGGAGGTTGCAGTGAGCTGAGACCGAGCCATTGCACTCCAGCCTGAGTGACAGAGCGACTTGGTCTCAAAGAAAAAAAAAGGGGGGAGGGAAGGAGGGAGATGAGGATGAAGGAAGACATCATGAAGATGGGAGAGCTTAGTCCTGGTTCTAGTCCTAGTTTTGGGAGATTTTCCCCTTCCAGGTGGCTAAATATCTACATGCATTTACATGAAATGGTGTGAATATTCTTGTTATGGAAGCTGAACTGGCATGTATAATTTTTTTTTTTTTTTTTTTTAGACAGAGTCTCACTCTGTTGCCCAGGCTGGAGTGTAGTGGCATGATCTTGGCTCACTGCAACATCTGCCTCCCAGGTTCAAGCGATCCTCCTGCCTCAGCCTCCCAAGTGGCTGAGACCACAAGCCCACACCACCTCAGCCTCCCAAGTAGCTGGGATTACAGGTGAACGTCACCACACCCGGCTAATTTTTGTGTTTTTAGTAGAGACAAGGTTTCACCATGTTGGCCAGGCTGGTCTCGAACTCCTGACCTCAGCTGATCCACCCATCTTGGCCTCCCAAATTGCTGGGATTACAGGCATGAGCCACCATCCCCGGCCTCATCTACCCACTTTGTACGAGGAGCCTGTGGCTTGGGTTTTTTTAAAAAAATTCTCTGTGACCAGGTAAGACATAGGCAGAACATATCTGAGCTCTGAAAACATCCAAGACTAAAATTAAGTGGGCAAGAGTTTGAGGCCTGTCATGTCAGAAACAAGATTAAGATTCCACAGCTGACCTGTACTCACAGCTGAATTGTGCTGAGCTGAAATACTGCACCTGTTTCTTTCCATCAACTTGTCTTGGTTTGACCTAGAACCACTGCAGGGGAGAAGCACCATCTTTTGTTCAGACTCTTATCTGAAGCTGGAGCTTCTGGTAAGCCCCTGTTTGCATGGGAATGGAAGGGACATGTGCACCCACAGTTGCGGTGAAAAGACCCTTGGGTATGACAGAGGAGGAGTCGGGCTGAGGAGACCCATCACTGTCCCTGGACCCTCCCAAGGATTCCCAGGAGCTGCGAAGCATAAACCACACCTTCACTGTCTTAGAGACACGGCTGTCCTTACTTCATTTGACTCATGCCAAAGACTCTATTTTTCCTTTTTCTAAAACTTTTTTTTTTTTCTCTGAGAAGGAGTTTCACTCTGTCGCCCAGGCTGGAGTGCAATCGCATAGTCTTGGCTCACTGCAACATCAGCCTCCCTGGTTCAAGCAATTCTTCTGCCTCGGCCTCCCAAGTAGCTAGGATTACAGGCAGGCACCACCATGCCTGGCTAATTTTTGTATTTTTAGTACAGACAGTGTTTCACCATGTTGGCTAGAGTGGTCTCGAACTCCTGATCTCAGGTGATCTGCCTGCCTCCACCTCCCAAAGTGCTGGGATTACAGGTGTCAGCCACTGCACCAGCCAGCTCTTTGTTTCTTAACATAGAATACTGTTTTTCTTTTGGATTATGATTATTTTTTGGAGCCAGGGTCTTGCTCTGTCACCCAGGCTGGAGTGCAGTGGTGCAATCAAGGCTCACACCAGCCTTTATCTCCTGGGCTCAGGTGATCCTCCAACCTCAGCCTCCCAAGTAGCTGGGAGTGTAAGTGCACACCACCATACCTAGCTGATTTTTTATTTTAAAATATTTTTTGTAGAGACAGGGTCTTTCTCTGTTGCCCGGGCTAGTCTCAAATTCCTGGGCTCAAGTGATGCTCCTGCTTCAGCCTCCCAAAGGGCTGGAATTACAGGCGTGAACCCTTCCACTTTTAATGCTTTCAGTATGTTCCCATCCTTTGATTAAACATTTGGGTTGAAATGTTTTGGTTTTTTGTTGTAATTGTTGTTTGAGAAGGAGTTTCGCTCTTGTTGCCTAGGCTGGAGTGCAGTGGCATGATCTCAGCTCGCTGCAAACTCCGCCTCCTGGGTTCAAGTGATTCTTGTGCCTCAGGCTCCTGAGTAGCTGGGATTACAGGCACCTGCCACCATGCCCCGCTAATTTTTTGTATTTTTAGTGGAGATGGGGTTTCATCATGTTGGCCAGGCTGGTCTTGAGCTCCTGACATCAAGTGATCTGCCCACTTCGGCCTCCCAAAGTGCTGGGATTACAGGTGTGAGTCTACGCCTGGCCTAAATTTTTTTTTTTAATCTGAACCTGTTAACGTTTTTCCTCTAAATAATGCTGTTTTTTTCCTTTTTTTTTGAGATGAAGTCCCTCTCTGTTGCTCAGACTGGAGTAGAGTGGCTCGATCTTGGCTTACTGTAACTTCCGCCCCCTGGTTCAACTGATTCTCCTGCCTCAGCCTCCCAAGTAGCTGGGATTACAGGCATGCACCACTGTTTTTGATATTTTTGCACAGATGAAGTCTTGCTATGTTGCCCAGGATGGTCTCAAACTCCTGGCTCAAGCAATTCATCTGCCTTGGCCTCCCAAACTGTTAGGATTACAGGCCTGAGCCCCCGTGCCCCACCAAAGCTCTGTTTTATAGATATTTGAGTCAAATATGGCTCTTCTGCAAATGAGGTTCCATTGAGGTTAATTAGTACTCTAGTCTTTATTTATTTATTTGGTAAAACAAACAAAAAAAGGCGTCAAATGATAACCTGCTAGATTCTTGGTTCTTTTTTGTTTTGTTTTGTTTTGTTTTTGAGACAGAGTCTCATGCTATAGCCCAAGCTAGAGTGCAGTGGCGTGATCTCTGCTCACTGCAACGTCCACCTCCTGGGCTCCAGAACTTCTTATGCCTCAGCCTCCCGAGTAGCTGGGACTACAGGCACACACTACTATGCCTGGTTAAATTTTTGTATTTTAGTAGAGACGGGGTTTCACCATGTTGGCTAGTCTAGTCTTGAATTCCTGAGCTCAGGAGATCCACCCACCTCAGCCTTCCAAAATGCTGGGATTACAGGTGTGATCCACCATGGCTGGACTTGTTTGTTTTTTTTGAGACAGAGTCTTGCTCTGTCACCCAGGCTGGAATGCAGTGGGTGCCATCTCAGCTCACTGCAGCCTCAGCCTCCCAGATTCAAGCAATTCTCCTGTCTCATCCTCCCGAGTAGCTGAGATTACAGGCACGCACCACCATGCCCAGCTAATTTTTGTATTTTAGTAGAGACACGGTTTCACCATGTTGATCAGGCTGATCACAAACTCCTGACCTCAAGTGATCTGCCTGGCTCGACCTCCCAAAGTGCTGGGATTACAGGCATGAGCTACCTCGCTTGGCTGCTACTTGATTCTAAAAGCATCGTGGTACCCACCAGAATCTTCCATGGGTTCAGTTTTCACACTGATGGGGCCACAGCTGCAAGGAGAAGGGAACCCTGGTCAGGATGGGCATGGTGAGGACCAAGCACAGGTGCCTGGACACGCTGAGCTCAAATGCCCTGGATCTCCACGGCACCAAATCCCCTCCTCCCTTCAACCAAATGCAACAATGCCTCAACTTTAACATTAATGTATCTTTTTTTTTTTTTTTTTGAGATGGCGTCTTGCTCTGTCACCCAGGCTGGAGTGCAGTGGCACGATCTTGGCTTACTGCAATCTCCACCTCCTAGGTTCAAGCGATTCTTCAGCCTCAGCCTCCCAAGTAGTTGGGACTACAGGCGTGCACCACCATGCCCAGCTAATTTTTGTATTTTCAGTAGAGACGGGGTTTCACCATGTTGGGCAGGATGGTCTCGATCTCTTGACCTCGTGATCCACCCGCCTCGGCCTCCCTAAGTGCTGGGATTACAGGTGTGAGCCACCGTGCCTGGCCTCAACATTAACATTCTTCATAAGTTGTTACAAAATTAAACGTGTCTACTGAAAATAGTCTTCTAATTCCAAAGGTCCTTTTGGACAAAGAATAGGATAGAAAATAAGGAAGAGAAGAAGCGCATTAACCATTCACACTACACCTCAAATGCTGTAAGGGGGCCTTTCTGTCATCCAAAGATGAATACTTTGTGCACAGATGTGGATTTTAGTGGCTATTGTTTATCTTTTACCTTTCACTTGGTGATACTATGGCTCTCTCAGCATCTGTTACCATCTCATGGCCACCTGTGCAGAAATAAAAAGACACACACCAGCCCCGTTTAGCGCTTTGGAAAATGACTAACATCCAAAGGCATAGAAATTGAAAGCAAATACACAGAAAAATGGAACTCCCAGATGGAAGCCACTGTGGAAAAGCCACTGGGAGAGAGACTGACTCAGAGCAGTCCCTGTGTTCTGGGGCCACTGGTGTGGGCAGGATGGGGGTTACCGAGGAGTGTTTTAGGGTTAGAGCACGGGTGTGGGGCCGAGCCTCAGCTCACCAGCTGGGCTGGCTCCAGCAAGTCACTAAACCTCCTTCTACTTCTGTTTCCTAATGAACACGGTGGTTGTGGGAGGATTCATGAAGGCACCCAAAATGACTAGAACAGCGCCTGGCACGTTGTAAGCGCTAAGTTTTAGCTGCTGTGACAGTAGATCCCCCTTCATCGGTGGTTTTGCTTTCCCCAAGGTCAAAGTCTACAAAGAGTATACGGAAAATTCCAGAAATAAACAATGCAGAAGTTTGAAATCCCACTTTGTTCTGGGCAGCGTGATGAAGTGTCCCACCATCCTGCCTGGGATGTGACTCATCCCTTTGTCCCGCCATCCACGCTGTCTACACTACTCGCCCACGAGTCACTGGGTAGCTGGCTCTGTTATCAGATTGATGGTCCAGAGATGGCCAGGGTGCTTGTGCTCAAGTCACCTTTATATGACTTCACAATGGCCCCAAAGTGCAAGAGTAGTAATGAGGGCATATTGTTATAATTGTGCTATTTTGTCTTTAGTTATTGTTGTTAATCTCCTACTGTGCTTTATTTATTTATTCATTCATTCATTCATTCATTCATTCATTCATTTTGAGATGGCTCTTGCTCTGTTGCCTGGGCTGGACGGCAGTGGCACGATCTCAACTCACTGCAACCTTCGCCTACCAGGTTTAAGCAATTGTCCTACTTCAGCCTCCCAAGTAGCTGGGATTACAGGTGTGCACCACCACACCCAGCTAATTTTGTATTTTTAGTAGAGATGGGGTTTCTCATGTTGGTCAGACTGGTCTGAAACTCCCAACTTCAGGTGATCCGCCTGCCTCGGCCTCTTAAAGTGCTGGGATTACAGGTGTGAGCCACCTTGCCCTGCCTAATTTTTGTATTTTTAGTAGAGACAGGGTTTCACCATGTTGGTCAGCCTGGTCTCGAACTCCTGACCTCACCTCAGGTGATCCACCCACCTCAGCCTCCCAAAGTCCTGTGCTTGATATATAAATTAAACTTTCTCATAGGTATGTATGGATAGGGAAAATGAGAGTATATGTAGGGTTCTGTACAATCCATGGGTCCGGGCATCCACTGGGGGTCTTGGAGCGTATCCCCCGAGGATAACGGGAGACCACTATTGTTTTTCTATTATGATGATACAAGTCAGTTGGGACAATATTCCATGGCCACCTGCCACCCTGCCCCTCTCACTTCTCCTTTAATGTGAGTTAGAGGACAACAGGAACTCAACATTGCTCCCAAAACAGACTTTACATTGTGTTTATTTGCTGGCTAAGAAAAACCAGAACATGTCATGGCCCCAGCAGGTGCCCTGTGAACTGTGCCACCCCCACCCCTGCTGTCTCTACTCAACATACGCAGTCTCAGCAAGACATCCTTTTTTTTTTTTAAGAGTCTCATTCTGTTGCCCAGGCTGGAGTGTAGTGGCGTGATATCGGCTCACTGCGAATTCCACATCCCAGTTCATGCGATTCTCCCACCTCAGCCTCCTAAGTAGCTGAGATTACAGGCACTCGCCACCACACCCAGCTAACTTTTGTGTTTTTAGTAGAGACAGAGTTTCATCATTTTGGCCAGGCTAGTCTCTAACTCCTGACCTCAAGTGATCTGCCTGCCTCTGTCTCCCAAAGTGCTGGGATTACAGGTGTGAGCCACTGTGCCCAGCCGATTTTTTTTTTTACAGATCCAAATGTATTTTTATGTGGGAAGTAAAAGTTCCTCTTCAAAGTTTCCTTTTTTGTTAAAGAATAAATTATAAGTGTGCTAATAAAACTCTGTTAAGCCCTATGCTATGTAGCTATTAAGCATGCTCATAAGCACATCATACATTCTACGTCCCTGTACTTTAACCAAGATATCTGTGCTGGACGTGCTCACAGGCATGTCCCAGCTCACAGGCTATGCCCCTCCCTTATTTGAACTTCTCCATTGCTTTCACCTGTTTAAAAAAGTTTTAAGTTTGTTAGTCAATCAGGTTTTAGTTTAGATTTCCAACCAACAGAGATCAGACACAGCAGTAAACAAACCCCAAAGGCTTAAGGGATAAATATGTCCTCTTTTCCTTTGTTCATTGTACTCTTGTGGCATGATGGCTGGTGAAGGTACCCTTCCTGAAGTGCAGGAAGTAAAGCGTTGCTGAAAGATCCTTTGTCTCAGTGCTAATTTTTCTTTATGGCACCCAGCATCTGCTCCTAATATTTTACTTTGTTTTTTTTTTTTTTTTAATTTTCTTTATTTCTTCTTTAAAAAAAAAAGGGATCTATGTGCAGAACGTGCAGGTTTGTTACCTACATATATATACGCCATGGTGGTTTGCTGTACCTACTGGCCCATCCTCTAAGTTCCCCGCCTCACTCAAATTCAAGTTTTAATGAAGAAGTGGTTCAGCAGCTCAGAAGAGCCACCAAACCTGAGAAGCTGTCACTTACCCAGCTGACTCTCTGGTCCTAGGAAGGGTCTGCAAGAAAAGCAACACCGTTACCCAGCATGGACATATGAAAAAAGTATGACATATCTCAACAATCAACTCTGAAACGCAACAGATGGAATGCACAAGTGAATTAAAATTAGGCTATCAGTTTCATCTTTAAATGAATTGACAGGGCCAGGGTGCAGAGTGTCACCTGTTTATGATGAATGAAATCCCTGCTTTGTTCTCCAAAATCCATTTCAGGGTGGCAAGGTCGTAATTGTCAGGGTGTTGAAAGGCAACGCCTTCTGGAAGTCCCTGCACCACCACAGCCGACTGGTCTCGCAGCATCTTCTCATAGGGAACAGGCACCATCACCGTTGTCCCTAACGCTTTACCTAGAAGAGGCAAACATCTTTAGATGGTGTGAACCTAATGTTCTCCCAGTTTAGTTTTGTTTTGTTTTGTAGAGACTGAGTCTGGCTCTGTCGCCCAGGCTGGAGTGCAGTGGTGTGATCTCGGCTCACTGAAACCTTGGCCTCAGCCTCCCGAGTAGCTGGGACTACAGGCGCCTGCTGCCACACCCAACTAATTTCTTTTGTATTTTAGTGGAGACGGGGTTTCACCATGTTGCCCAGGCTGGTCTCAAACTCTTGACCTTGGGTGATCCACCTGCCTCTGCCTCCCAAAGTGCTAGGATTACAGGCATGAGCCACCAAGCCTGACCTAGTATTTGTGTGTTTGTTTGGTTTCTTTGTTTTTTAATTAAGAAACAGGGTTTTGACTGGGCCCACAGCAACCTCCGCCTCCTGGGTTGAAGCAATTCTCTTGTCTCTGCCTCCTGAGTAGCTGGGATTACAGGCGCCTCCCACCACGCCCAGCTCATTTTTGTATTTTTAGTAGAGACATAGTTTCACCATGTTGGCCAGGCTGGTCTCAAACTCCTGATCTCAGGTGATCCACCGGCCTCGGCCTCCCAAAGTGCTGGGATTATAGGTGTGAGCCACCACGCCCAGCCTGTTATCTATCTGGGATTACAGGCATGCACCACCATTCCCAGCTAATTTTTGTATTTTTAGTAGAGATGGGGTTGTTCCCCATCTGTTATCTAGCTTTTTAAAACAATGCAAAGGCATTTTTGAAAATTATTTTTACTTCGTAGAGACAGGTCTCACTGTGTTGCTCAGTCTGGTCTCGAACTCCTGGGCTCAAATGATCCTCCCGCCTTAGCCTCCCAAGTAGCTTAGATTACAGGCTCAAGCCACCACGTGCAGTTTTGTTTTTGTTTTTTTTTTTTAATTCCCATCTTCATGCCTGTGGAAAGACATGGGTAGGTGGAAAGATAACTGAGGGGTGAGGGAGGTGACTGAGCCAACATTGTCTTTTAACAATACACTGGCCTTCATGGAGGGCTCTCTAAAATGGGATCAAGGAAGAAAGAGTGATCAATACAGAAGTTTCCACAGATCAGAAGATCCAAGGTCCATATCATCTTCTAAACAACTTAGTCTGGTAATTAAGAACTGGTGGTGGGGCGCAGTGGCTCACGCCTGTAATTCCACCACTCTGGGAGGCCGAGGTGGGCAGATCACCTGAGGTCAGCTGTTCGAGACCAGCCTGGCCAACATGGTGAAACCCCGTCTCTACTAAAAATACAAAAATTAGCCGGGCGTGGTGGTGGGCACCTGTAATCCCAGCTACTCAGGAGGCTGGGGTGGGAGAATTGCTTGAACCCAGGAGGCAGAGTTTGCAGTGAGCTGAGATCGCGCCATTGCACTCCAGCTTGGGCGACAGAGCAAGACTCTAAGAAAGAAAAAAAAAAAAGAACTGGCCCCTCAGTTGATGAGAATATGGGTTTTAAAATATTCAAAACAGCTGGGCATGGTGGCTCATGCCTGTAATCCCAGCACGCTGGGAGGCCCAGGCAGGTGGATCACAAGGTCAGGAGTTCGAGACCAGCCTAGCCAATATGGTGAAACCCTGTCTCTACTGAAAATACAAAAAAAAAATTAGCTGGTGTGTTGGGTGCCTGTAATCCCAGCTACTCAGGAGGCTGAGGTGCGAGAATTGCTTGAACCTAGGAGGCAGAGGTTGCAGTGAGCCAAGATCGCACCACTGCACTCTAGCCTGGGCAATAGAGTGAGACTCCGTCTCAAAAAAAAAAAAAGATGTTCAAAACATTCTAAGTAGTCATGCCAATAAGACTGTCTATGATACTGTCCTCTTCCTTGGTGAACGATTTAGAGAATTCACGCTTAAAGTGAACATTACCATAACAAAGGCAGAAGTAGTCCTCCACTGCCTTCCTGAGTATTTCCGTTTCTCCCGAGTGGACCTGCATCCCGTTCACGGGGCAGGGAGGTTTCATCTCACGCAGCCCCTCTGCAATGCCTGCAAATGCATGATGAGCACTAGGTCAGTATCTAGGCATTTGGGTGGTACACTTCCATCCCGTGTTTCTGGTATTGAAATAAAAAAGGGAAAAAACGTGAATAAATATAAAACAAGATGTTTTAAAGAAAAACAAGAAAAATGGTATTTATGATAAACAGGTTAAAGAACTATAAAAAATTCAACATTTAAATAAATAGTAGTAGTTTAAAAAAATTATTCTTATTATTTTTAGAGACAGGGTCTCACTCTGCTGCCCAGGCTGGAGTGCAGTGGGATGACCAAAGCTCTCTGCTGCCTCAAATTTCTGGGCTCAAGTGATCCTCCTATCTCAGCCTCCCGAGTAGCTAGGCTTACAGGAGTGCACTGCCACACCTGGCTAACTTTTAATTTGTATTTTAGAGATGGGATCCCACTTTGTTGCCCAGGTGGGCCTCTAACTCCTGGCCTCAAGTGATCCTCCCATGTCAGCCTCCCAAAGTGCTGGGATTACAGGTGTGAGGCACTGTACCCAGCCAGAAATGATCTTTATAACAGAAATTTGATTTGTTATGCAGTTGAAAAGTGACAATAATTGTGTAGGAAGACTATATGCCTGAACTCATTCAAGACCAGCCCCAGAATCAATGGGTCCTCCAAAAGTTTTAAAACAGATTATTTTAATCAGTCTAGTCAGGAGATAGAAACCACAGTAATTTAAACACAGAAAGGTTTTTTGTTTGTTTTTGTATTAATTTAAGAGGCACAAGTATAGTTTTCTTACATGAATATATTGTGTCGTTGGTGAAGTCTGGGCTTTTAGTGTGGCCATCACCCAAATAATGTACAATGTACCCATGAAGTCACCCCTTACGAACCCTTACCCGCCTCCTGCCTCCCACCACTGAGTCTCCAATGTCTGTTATTTCACACTCTATGAGCATGTTTTGTTTGTTTATATGTTTGTTTGCTTTGAGACAGAGGCTCACTCTGTCACCTATGCTGGAGTGCAGGGGTGCAATCTCAGCTCACGGCAACCTCTGCCTCCCAGGTTCAAGAGATTCTTGTGCCTCGGCCTCCCAAGTAGCTGGGATTACAGGTGTGTGCCATCACACTGGGCTCATTTTTGTATTTTCAGTAGAGAGAGGGTTTCACCATGTTAGCCAGGCTGGTCTTGCCCTCCTGGCCTCAAGTGATCCCCCCACCTCAGCCTCCCAAAGTGCTGAGATTACAGGGATGAGCCACCGCCCCCGGCCACACACTCTATATCCATGTGGACCCATAATTTAGCCCCTCTTACAGGTAAGGACCTGCAGCATTTGCCTTTTTAAGTCAAATGATAAAGACAATAGCCTCCAGTTCCATCCATGTTGCTGCAAAATACATCATTTCATTCTTCTTTTTTTTTTTTTTTGAGGCAGTCTCACTCTGTCACCCAGGCTGGAGTGCAGTGGCACGATCTCAGCTGACTGCAACCTCTGCCTCCTGGGTTCAAGCAATTCTCCTGCCTCAGCCACCCAAGTAGCTGGGAATACAGGCATGTGCCCCACACCCAGCTAATTTTTGTATTTTTAGTAGAGACGGGGTTTCGCCACGATGCCTAGGCTGGTCTGGAACTCCTGATCTCAAGTGATCTACCCGCCTTGGGCTCCCAAAGTGCTTGGATGATAGGTGTGAGCCACGGCACCCAGCTACTTCATTCCTTTTTATGGCTGAGTAGTATCCCTTTGTGTGTGTACCCCATTTTCTTTATCCAGTCATCTGGTGATGGATGCTTAGTTTGATTGCACATCTTTGCCATTGTGAATAGTGCTGTGATGAACATACAAAGCCAGTGTCTTTTTGATAGAATGAGTTCTTTTCCTTTGGGTAGATGCAAAGTAGTGGCCTTGCTGGAATGAATGGGAGTTTATGTTTAGTTCTTTGAGAAATCTCCATACTGTTTTCCATAGAAGTTGTATTGATTTACACCAATAGGTAACATTTCCTAGAAGAATCGTCAACTGGTAACATGGGATTAACTGCTAGGGGGACTGAGGACTCTAAAGAGAACATGAGCAGCAGGCTGTAGAGCATCTGTGACTGCTGGACTGAGGCGTGGGACCCAGGAGGGAGCAAGTCCAGGAATGGGGTGGCCCCCCCAGGGCCAAGATCCAGACCTCATTGAATAGGATTTGGCCATAGCCCATTGGATAGTGGTGAAGCCTGTGGGGGTGTCCATGCGTGGCTGGCAAGCAGGGGCCTGCTCTTGGGGGGTACAGGCAGAAACCACTAGACAGTTGCCCTGTGGGTGCCTGGAAGACTTGCTGGGCATTATAAGGAAGATGCCCTCTAGTGTGCCGATGGAACTCTCTGGACGCTACCTAGAGGATGGTGACAAGACAATTTGCTGGGAAGCCACACTCTTGGGAACTGGTGGAATTCCCTGGGAAACTGCCTGTGGGTATAGTACCGCTGAAATTCACTGCAAAACCTCCTTCTGGGATTTTCTTTTCCCTTCCTTCCTTCCTCCCACCCTCCCTCCCTGTCTTTTCCCTCTCCCTCTCCCTCTTCCTCTCCCTCTCTCTCTCCCTCTCCCTCTCCCTCCCTTTCTTTCTTTTCTTTCCTTTCTTGACAGGATGTCATCCTGACAGCCAGACTGGAGTGCAGTGCGATCTCAGCTCACTGCAGCCTTGACCTCCCTGGCTCGAGTGATTCTCCCATCTCAGCCTCTCAGGTAGCTAGCTGAAGTAGGTAGGACCAGAGGCATGTGCCACCACATCCAGTTAATTTTTTATTTTTTGTAGAAATGGTGTTTTGCCATATTGTGCAGGTTGGTCTTCAATGCCTAGGCTCAAGCCATCCACCTGCCCTCGCCTCCCAAAGTATTGGGACTGTAGGCATGAGCCATGATGCCCAGCCTCCTACTTTTCTTTCATTGTCTGCCACTCCTCCTGCTTTTGGCTATTTCATAGCTGACTTTGTCCATAGGCTAGCTATTTCTTATGTGCTATAATTAGATTTCAACTTATAGGGCCTCCTGTTGTAAACTCACATATTTACTATGTTTACTTTTTTAAATCATGCTCTATTACAATTGGGTTTATACTTTCAAAGGAATTCTTTCTTCTTTTTCAAGAAAGAAGTAAAGTAATCTTTATTAGAGAGGAAGCAGATCTGATCCTATTTGAGATAATTGCTAAGAAGATAATTGGTGTCATGTTGGAAATATCAAAATTTCCCAAGATGAAGAGCTAAGGTTAAAAAGAAGTAAGTCAGAGGCCAAGTACCTCTTCTTTTCTCTAGGGGGAAATGTAATCATGGCATTCCCTATTGATATATTTGTATATGTGACTGAGATTGTTCTCTTTTTACTTGACCCTAGGGAACAGAAAGGAAATCCTTCTGATTCAATCAGAAGTTGTCAGTAGTTTGTGACTTCCTTCTACTCACCTATAAAATATTTTGAACAGATATTATCTCAGTATCCTATTATTATGACATTTCTTGGGGCTATGGGTGGGGAGTGCAAAAATGAGGTTGGGTTAAGCAATTGTTGCAAACCACTTTAGAATTTACACCACTTGAAATGTTCTAATTGGGCTTAATTTCTTCAGAAAATTATAAGAAAATACTGTTTAGAATTGTATGATGTATATAACAGTAGAGGCCTGTCGACTTACATTGCTAGTACTGAGGAAAGCGTT
Source organism: Cacajao melanocephalus (assembly GCA_963573385.1). NCBI lineage: Eukaryota > Metazoa > Chordata > Mammalia > Primates > Pitheciidae > Cacajao > Cacajao melanocephalus. The sequence continues at coordinate 55,518 of CAUYLG010048421.1, forward strand.
CTTAACTTTTGTAGTGTGTGTTTGAGTGTGTGAGTGTGTGGTATGTGTGCGATTGGTATATAAGTGTGTTGCTTGTCTAAGTGTGTGTAGGTGTGTGGGTGCATATGGTGTTTTGGTGCTGGTGGTATGTGTGTGAGTGTGGCTGTGTGTCATTGGGTGTGAGTGTGTGTTGTGTTTACGGAGCTCAGAAAGTAACTTCGGAGCTGAATATTGAAGGGTGAGCACTCCAGGAAGGTAAGAAGGATTAGGACCTTCAAGAAAAATAAATAGCACTTCAGTAGCACACTGGACAAACAGAAGCTAGTTCCTGCTAAAGAGTAAAATGTGAGCTGAGAGATGAGGCGGCATGAATGGATTCAGGCCAGGTCACAACTGGCCTGTGTGTCCATTCCCAGTCAAAATATATGACTTGAGGGACAAAGTAGCTAGTTTTGTTTTGGATCAGTGATAAACTATTAATCTGGCAGTGTGGAACTTGCCCTTCTGTGCTGAGGCTTGGGAAATCATCCCTGGATCTATCTGCTCTCTGCCCATTTCCTTGGTTTCCCTACTATAGGTGCTAACCTTTACCAGTTTGTTTAGACTCACTGGATTCAAACTTTGGTCCATTTATTTGGACTGCTGATTTCTTCCTGGCTTGGCAGACACTTTAGGCTCTGATTCTAGCTTGCTAACTGTGAATTTGCTTCTTTGCAGCTGAGAGGCAGATCTGGATCCCTTCTTAAAATAGTAAATTTCTGGATCATTCCCTTTGTGCATACTTCATTTCTGTATTTTTCATATCTTCCTTTTCAATCAAGAGTTTGTTCTGGACATTCTTTTCAATCCATGACACAAACTTTAAATGCCTCTGCTTACCTGCTTGAATAAGAGGTTTTTAAAAACCAAAAATACAAAACAAAACAAAATGCAATTGAGGCTGGGCACAGTGGCTCACACCTGTAATCCTAGGACTTTGGGAGGCCAAGGCGGGTGCGGATCACTTAAGTCAGGAGTTCAAGACCAGCCTGCCCAACATGATGGAATCCCATCTTTACCAAAAATACAGGAAAAAAAATTAGCCTGGCATAAGGATGTACACCGGTAATCCCAGCTACTAGGGAGGCTGATGCAGGAGAACTGCTTGAACCTGGCAGGCAGAGGTCGCAGTGAACCGAGATCACACCACTGTGCTCCAGCCTGGGAAACCGAGTGAAACCCTGCCAGAAAACAAACAAACAAAAATACAAGTGAATGAGAAACTAGGTGCCACTGCGGACTCCTGCAACACCATTGCATTTGGCCATTTAAGCTAAAAGATCTCATTGTCAGTATTCCCCACTTCTCTATCAATCATGGGTTGGCACAGCTCTTCTTAAATATAGAAACATGAACTTGGAACCTATCAATGTTCCTCCAGTTCTAATGTCTTCATGATTTTATCCCTGGATTGAGTTATCTGCAGGCCATAAATGCTACTCACAATGAAAGATAAATAATACTTTTTCCATGATTTCTTTTCAAATTTTGGATGCCTGTAGCTCATTTTTCTGTGTCAGAGGGAACTATGTTGACATCCTCTCTCATAGAAAGAGTAAACTGTCACCAGGAACCCCCTAGCTACCATTCCTGGAGGATGATGAGTACTGATACATTTACTAGGCATCAAGGTATCATCAACCTTGCTTGGAGCTCCCTCGTTCTGGGTTGTAATGAAAACAGACAGACTTTCTGACTTCAGTCAGCATTTGACATCTAAGAACGTTGACTGTTGTATTGCAAGACAATTTTTACTTCCCGATTTCTATTTCATTGTATCGTAACACCTGGCTCAGTTTTAACAGCTTCACCACTATTGTTGGAGGCATGGCACACTACCATAGCACCCCATTTCCCAGGTGAATTTGTGTACCTACAATCTGAAAAATGATTGGGCTTCTAACATGATGGGTTTGAAATGACTTCTCTTTCATGAGTAGTTGAAACAAGACAACTTAATTATTTTCAATTATGTGAGTATGGGTTATAGGTGCTTGAAGAGAAACATCCTAACCACTTTTAATCACATAAGAACTCCATTTTCAGTTCTTCCTCCTTCTTTCTCTCCCTCCCAATCTCTTTCCCTCTTTCTATTTATCTCTGTAAACTGCCAAATAGTGTGGCAGATGGACATTAACTAAAACGTTACATATAATTTAGAAAGTTATCATCTATAACACTGACCAGAACACAGCTGCCAAGAAGGAAGACCCAGAGTCCAGAGAAGTTAGGTGTGGGGCTCCAGAGAAAGTTGGAGGGGATAGGACTAGGGGAGAAGGGTTGATATTGGAGACTCAAATTATGGGATCTGTGTTAAGAGATTATACATTATATACCCAGTTGGGGAAAAACAACCTTAAGCAATACCTGCACGAAAGGAGCAGCCTCGTAGATTGATTTTCACTTCAGAATTTTATGAGGAGCATCCTTCTTGTCTATCCATCTCCTTCTAAGCCCCAGGGAATAACTTAGACTTTTTTTTTATTATGGGGTTGAAAGGGTGAGAAGCTCTACAAACCCATTTCAAAAAGCTTTTTGCCTTCTCTACTTTCTTTTTTGTTGTTGTTTTTGTTATTCTCATAATTAGGGATGTGAGAGGACAGCAAGGTCACCTTTGAAAAAGCCCTAAGGCTGGGTGTGCAAGCTCACACCTGTAATCCCAGCACTTTGGGGGCTGAGGGCAGAGAATTGCTTGAGCTCAGGAGTTTGAGACCAGCCTGAGCAATATAGTGAGACTTTTTCTCCACTAAAAACAACAACAACAACGAAAACCAAATACAATTAGCCAGGTGTGGTGGCATGCACCTGTCATCCCAGCTAATTGAGAAGCTTGAAGGGGAGAATTGCTTGAGCCCAGGAGGTCGAGGCTGAAGTGAGCCATGATTGTGCCGCTGGACTCCAGCCTGAGTGACAGACTGAGACCCTGTCTCAAAACAAAACACAAAGAAGAGAAAATGAAAGAAGCCCTAAATTTAAAGCAATTCAATTAAGGCTTATAGTAGCCAGTCTCCAGGATGGCCCCTAGTGATTCCTTGCTTCATAGTATCTTGTCTGCTCTAACACTGAATAGAGTTGACCTAAAACCAACAGGATTGTTTTGGACCGTATGTTTGTGTCTGCCAAAATTTATACATTGAAGTCCTAACCCTCAATGTGATAGTATTAGAAGGCGAGTCCTTCATGAGGGTAAGTTAGGTTTAGATGTGGTCATAAGGGAAGAGCCCACATGCTAGGATGGGTGCCCTTATAAGAAAAGGAAGAGAGTCCAGGGCTGCTTCTCTCTGCCATGTGAGGATACAGCCAGGAAGAAGGACCTCACCGAGAACTAAATCTGCCAGCACCTTGATCTTGGACTTCACAGCCTCTAGAACTGTGAGAGATAAATGCCTATAATTTATCTAGTCTGTGGTGTTTAGTTATAACTTATAGCCTAAGCTGCAGAAATGATGGAGTGGGACGTCCTAGGCTCAGTCTTAAAAGACATTGCAGCTTCTAACTTGCCCTCTCTCTAGAATCTGCCTATGGGGAAACCAGCTGCTGTGTCATGAGAATACTTAGCCTCTGGAGTAATGAGATGTACTTTAGTAATGGAATATGCTAACACTGAGCCTGCCTTCCGTAATGACAGCATTCAGATGGAGCTGGGTAGCAGTTGCCCCTTTAGGTGGACCATATGTTCTGTAGTTTGTAGACTGCACTGGCCCATTTAACTCATTTCCATTTCTTTTCTAATCATCACAAGTGCTGAAGTTTGAATCCTTGTACTGGGCTGTGATCTCCTCTAGATAAGGGGTTCTCTTTATGGCTCTTGCTGTTCCCAGTGGCTTACTCTCTGGCAAACAGTAGGCCCTAAGTAAATGTTCGTTCATTGGTAAATGTGTACTAATGATAATTTTTGTACTGCAGACTTTTGCACCTATTTACCTGTACAAATTGTACTAAAAGTATAATTACTGAAAGTCATATGTGGTTGCTATTGCGACAGTTTCCCCTAAAACTCAAATGCCTCCTTAAGTCCCTTTTGAATTTGTGTCTACTCTTTTAGCCCTTATAGTTGAAGTTATTAAATATCCTTTTCCTGGAGTCAGTATAAACTCACACTGTCCTTTTTTAAAAAATACATATATTCAACATCCGTCCACTGTAAAGAACTAGAAATAATAGACTCCGATTATGGTTATGTAGTTTTGTTTCCTAGTAAAAAGGAAAAAAAAAAAAGCCTTTCGAAGAAATGTCTGATTCCAGGTCTACGGTAAGAAATGTACAAGATGGCCAGGAGCAGTGGCTCACACTTTTAATCCCAACACCTTAGGAGGCCAAAGTGGGAGGATCACTTGGGGCCAGGAGTTTCAGACCAGCCTGGGCAACACAGTGAGAAGGCTTAGCGTCGCCCTACAATTTTTTTTTTTTTAATTAGCCAGGCATGGTGGCAGGCACCTATATTCACAGATACTCAGGAGGCTGAGGTGGGAGGATTGCTTGAACCCAGGAATTTGAAGCTGCAGTGAGCTGTTATTGTACCACTGTACTACTACAGGAAAGAAAAGAGAAAGAAAAGAAAGAAAAGGAAGGAAGGAAGGGAGGGAGGGAGGGAGGGAGAGAGAGATGAAAAAAATGTACATGATGGACCGGGAACATCTTGCCATAAGTTATTCAAGATGATTTTATGGAATTCGTGTTTCTGTAACCCTAAATTAACCCCCGATGTGATGGCATTTGGAGGTGGGGCCTTTAGAGGTAATTAGGTCATGAGGGTGCAGCCCTCATGAATGAGATTAGTGTCCTTACAAGAACATATTTTTTTTCTCTTTCTTTCTCCTTTTCTCTCTCAGGGATGAAGCCCTTAGCAGGAACTAAATCAGCCAGCACCTTGTTCTTGGACTTCCCAGTCTACATAACTGTGGGTCATGAATTTTTACTGTTTAAACCACCTGGTCTGTGATATTTCATTATAGCAGCCTGAGCTGATTAAGAAAACTATCAACATTGTAAATAAAAACTCAGTAGTCTTCCACTGCACAAAAATGGGACAATTTGAATATTGAGGAGAAGATGAACAGCAGTGAATTGAAGCATATCAAATATGCTAAATCCATGAGTTCATAATGATACCAAGAACAACAAAAGCACAACAACAAAAATAGAACCAATTTTGGCAGATGCTAGGAAATAAAACAATTGGTTTGAAACTGGTAAATAGAAGAAAGAACACAGTCTTTTATGAACTGCCGGAAAGGTTCTCTTTATGGGAGTGTCCCAGCTAGTGTATGAAGAAGTAATAATAGAAAATCCATATTTTGCAATTTCTAATAAAATAATGGATTAGGGCAAAGATGACCAGTGGCTGCTAACTTCACAAAAAGAGAGGCAATGAGATTTTACGTGTGTCCTGATGGAACTACACAATACCACTTAGGAAGTGTTATTACCAAAAACCCGAAGTTGAATCTATTAAGCCTCTAGATCTAAATACCAGTTTACAAGATATAATACAAGCAAGAGAGACTTAATAAACAGCACTATGGAATTGCAGTCGACAAGATCAGTCTGAAAGACATTTAATAATATATCAGTTGTGAGACAATCATCCCAAAACTTAGTGGTTTAAAACAACAATGGATTATTATTTTTCAGAGTTCTGTGAGTTGGATGGGCTCAGATGGATGGTTCCTCTGCTGATCTTGCCTGGGGTCACTCATGGGGCTGCATTGAATTGGGATGGTGGCGGAGTCTGGAATATCCAAGATAGCTTGTCTCATATATCTAGCAGTTGGTGCTGGCTGTTGACTAGGTTTTCTTGATTTATCCTTCTCTATGCTTGATGAGGAAGAAATGGAAGCTACAGTCTCTTTAAGCTTAGCTTTGGGCTGGGTGCTTATTTAAGACTTGCTTTGGGCTGGGTGCTCATACCTGTAATTCCAGCATTTTGGGAGGCTGAGGTGGGCAAATCGCTTGAGCCCGGGAATTTGAGACCAGCCTGGGCAACATGGCGAAACCCCGTCTCTACAAAAAATACACAAAGTAGGTGGGCATGGTACATACTTGTAGTCCCAGATACTTGGGAGGCTGAAGTGGGAGGATGGCTTGAGCCCGGGAGGCTGAGGTTGCAGTGAGCCAATGTTGCACCACTGCACTCCAGCCTGAGTGACAGAGCAAGACTCTGCCCCACCCCCCACCAAAAAAGTGCTAAGCTTTGAAGCTTTGAAAGTCATACATGATTGCTTCCACTGAGTTCCATCGGTCAAAGCAAATCATGCGGTCAGCCTGGATTCAAGGAGAGGAAAAACAAAGTCCACCTCTTCATGAAAGGACTGGCAAAGCCATGCCTCAAAAAGTCACCCAGGATGGAAACAATCTATGCCTCTATTTGAATTCTTTTGGAGACAAATGTAAATGTGATCAATCCTCTAGATCTCACTAACATAGAAATTAGTTCTTTCCCTTGTTGGATGGTTTTAGATGTTAGAAATGTCTTCATTATTTTGCGATAAAATCTGCCTCTCTTAAACTCATATCTGTTTTCACTCACATATCCTTTAACACAGCATAGTATAAGTCAATACTTGTACGTTTCTATATCAAAAGGCTGAAATAGCTGTATGTCTTCTCTTTTAGTTTTTAGGCCTGTACATCCAAGAGTTAAAAAAGGTTTCCAAAATCCTGTACCACTTCAGTAGTGCTTCTCTCTTAGTGAACTCAATGTGTCAATATATCTCTTATAAATGTGGAGTCCAGAACAAAATAAATAGACCCTAGATGTTGCCTGATCAGTGCAGAACAGAATGGGATTATTACTGCCTATAATTTGGAAATGTCCATCAAATGAAATGGTCTAAGGCTGTGTGTTAAGTTTTTGGCAGCTGCATCAGGCTGTTGGTTCAATATTTAGTGAGTAATAAAGAAGCCAAGTTTTGCTTTATAATAGCCTGATATAAATACATATTTGTGCTAAGCAATTTACCATAAATATCTCTTCTTTGTAGAATATTATACAGGAAGATTATTTTAAAAGCATTTTCTAACTTTTTTGCTCAGGACTTCAGGCATGCAAGATGACATACATAAATAGGCTGACCAAGCTTTTAATTAAATAGAAATTCAACAGAAATGGAGCTTTACTGCCAAATGTGTATTTCCTGAAATTGTGAAATGAAAAACTTAAGACCAGGAGGAAAACTTAAGGATCATCAAGTAAAACACCGTTGTTAGGCTGCTGGTGAAACTGAGGCTCAGAGATGTTAAGTGACTATCCCAGTGTCACACAGCCAAATGGAATTGGCCTGGCATTGAAACTGGGCCTGAAGACCTGCAGCAAACATATTGTAAATGACACCATGCTGACAGCATTTTTATTCTCCACCTGTGTACTCCACATTTCTCCCGGTATCCCATGTTCTCTATAGTATATAAGACTGGAAAGGAAAAGGCTCCCCCATGTTCCCTGTCTGACCCCTGACTCTCTCTGACTTTGGCAAAATTCCCACACCAAAAGCATTCCATACCTTTTGGATTCCCCTTTAATAAACATAACCCATTGTTTGTTTATTTTTCTTTTTTAAATGTGTGAAGTGGACACAGTTTACACCCTGTAAAGTTGCCCCCTAAAAATTTGTGAGAATAACAAATGGAAGGAAATTGAGAAATGGTAGTACCCTATTTTGAGGGGAAAGCTAGATAACTGATTAAATACTCAGGCTGTTGGAGGGTGTCTAGTGAAATGTGGAAGTGCCAGAGTAAAACAATACATCTTTTCTGGGGGAAATAGAATGATGAATAAAGAGAAGTTGGGGTAACCTCTCTATAGGAAATATCTTTCAGCTAGGAACAGAAAACCAAGAGAGAGTTTCTCAGGATGATGTGCTGAAGGAGACAGCCAAGTCTCAGTGGTCCTGTAGTAAGCTCATGCACTTATAATGAGATATTTAAAGAAATATATCAGAAAGTGGCATCTAACATGTATGCAAAATGATGAAGACAGAGGCACAGTGTTAAATTTCAATGAAATTGTTTTTCTTGATACAACTAGATTCTTTAAAGAGACTCTATCCTGGTGGTTCCACTTCAAACCTTTCCACTGCTGATGGTCAGCATACCACTGTCAGACTTTTTTTTTCCACAGTACCACTTTACCTGGTCACTCTTCTGCTTAAAGGCTGAAAATGGCTGAACAGTTTATGACAAGTCTTTGCAAAGCCACATTTCAAGAGTCTCTCTATTCAGAGCTCACTCTATTCCTTCCCTTTCAATACTGTATTTCCTGGCAGAGGATTCCTGACTGTCTTCTGTATGTCAGTCTTAATCCTCCTTGATTCAGCACGTGTTTTACTCTCTCCACAAGACCTTCTTGACCAATCTAGCCCAAGCCAGTCTCATGCTTCTTAAATGTGAACTCTTAAGTCTGGCTGCAAATACAAATCTGACAGTGCATTCTATCCAGGACAATAGTTCATTGTTCTTTAATTCATGCACCTATGCTACATTGATATTCCCACCTAGATTGTCTAGGGTCTTAGGCTTATGCCTATGGAATGCCTGCGCTATCATAATGCCCAAATGAGCTGGTAGAACTCTAAAGGGAATATTGACAGGCCAAAGGGAAATAGCTAGGCTAAGGAGAGACTTTAATCTGGCATTTGAACAAACAAAACAAGAGGCTTCTTTTTGAGGCTACAATATGAAGCAGAAATAGAACATCCCAGGAGCCTATTGTTCCATGCTTGTTTCCAGGGTTTTGGGGGAAAGTGAATTGGGCCCATTCTGGATTTCAATAACCATCGCTAACTGAGTTAACTGTTGACCATATGATGTCCCTATTTTCATTCGTGTTAGATCAGTTGTCTACTAATTCTTTTTAGTGCCCACTTTGACTCTGAAATGTGTTCTGTTTATATGATAAATTATATGGTCATCCTTTATAGGTAAGTTGGGGTAACCTCTCTATAGGAAATATCTTTCAGCTAGGAACAGAAAACCAAGAGAGAGTTTCTCAGGATGATGTGCTGAAGGAGACAGCCAAGTCTCAGTGGTCCTGTAGTAAGCTCATGCCAAAAAACAAACAAGAAAGCAAACAAATCAAAAACAAGATTTAGTATATTATTACAGGCATTTGTTTCACACACAAACACACATACAATCAGCCTAGGAATCCTACGCCATCCCCCAGTCTAAGTGCATGAAATTGCCTCCATGCCTAGACTTTTCCTTCAGATTCTCTCAAAGGGTCTTCAAAGGTTCTTAGTTCTTGTAATTTCTCCCATTCAGATTGCTTCCTCCAGGAATTTTCTTTTACTTGGTGCCATCTGCATAAACACATGTGGGCCCAGGATGGGGACCCCCTCCAGTGCAACAGACCCACCCCCGTCCATTTCCTGCCTCTGCTTAGAAGGGAGAAGGATATTTTCTTTTCTCCCTAGCAAACTTACTGACAGTCAGAACTGGGTGCGAAATGAAATTTTGAAAGAGCATCTGTAATGAGGAAGATAGTCAGAAAGCAACAGTAGCTCAAGGAAAAATAAAATCTTTATGTGAAATAACAGGAATCTAGGGAAGTAGCCTCTCGGATGCTATTTTTATTTTCAGCATTTCAGGGTAACATAGATTGAGTTAATGATGTTTTCCTATAGCTCCAAGGCAACTCAGAAATGGCAGGGCTCAGACTAGCAGAGATGCACTTCCTGCAGATTTGAAAGGGGTGAGGAGCCAAGTCTGGGGTTGTGCTGTGTCCCCAAGCTACAGATACAGAGAAAAGTAGTACCGTATCAGGAATTTTCTATTCCACCCTAGGCACATGGCGGTTTGCACAGACCCTCTCTTGTCAGTTTCACCACTTTGAATCAGCTGCTCCATTTCCGTGGCTAATAGGCTTTTATACTGAAGTAACCCCAGAGGTTCAATGATGGAAAATGAGCCATATCAGAGTAGGGGACCATTTAAGAATCCTGAATTCCATTTCACCCGTGATGTTTATGTTTTCCATGGGAGAGATAAAAATGTGTAGGTTCAAAAACAGGAAATTTCTGAAACCCGACTGGAATAGTTTGAGGTGTTTCCTGCTGTTAAAGAACTGTTAAAGACCAAGGAGTTAGCTCAAAGTGAGGTCTGTTTTTTGGATGACTGGTGATTGTTAGTTGGAGGTTTTATGTCAACCTATTAAACTCAATGAAGATTGGTAGAGACACTTTGAAGTTCCAGCTCTTCTTTCTTCTTTAGATACATTTTCTCAACACACACCTTTTGCAGCATTATTTAATTTATCAATATTGTTTGAACTCTTCAAAATCCTGACACGTGGTTGCTTCACCAGCCTCAGCACGTGCATGTGTGTGTGTGCGTACTTTCATGGACACATATAAGTGTCTATAAGTTTTCGAGATAATTGTCTACCTTGCACTTATAGTCTTTAGCTTGCAAGCCCCCAGAGAGATACTTCTCTGTCTGTTAATACTGAACCCTTTTATGTGATACTTAAAGCATGATAAGAGAAATGGGGAAGGGTAGAATACCTTTCCTGAAAAAGGAAATAGAATTTCTTGCTTATTCATATCATATTATAATTCATATTGTCATATTTTGTTACTGTATTTATATATGTTATTTGTACTATAATCCTATTTAAGAAAGGAAAACATTTAAACAGATTAGATAAAAACATGCATCTTGATATGGCCTATAAAAGCCTGAGTTATGACTGTTTGGTCTTCCCATGCAGCTCTTGGCCTCCAGAAAGTATCTAGCCTGTGTCAGAGGCATTGCCTCTCACTGATTTTTTTATTATTTTTTATTATGCGTAAAATTTACTATCTTACCATGTTTTAAGTGCACAGTTTTGTAGTGTTAAGTATATTCATATCATTCTGCAAACAATCTCCAGAGTGTTTTTATCTTGCAAAACTGAAACTCTACACCCATGAAATAACAACTACCTGTTTCCCTCTACCCCTGCGACCCTGGCAACCACCATTCTACTGTTGGGGTTCAGAAAACATCTCAAAATGAAAGTCTCAGAAGCAACCTCAAAAGCAAAAGTCTCTCTCTGACTGGTCATGGAAGTCAGACCACTTTTCCCCAAAGCTAGTCATAAAACCTAAAATTATTACTCTACCATGTCCCCTGCCTTTATGTGTAAAAACTGGCCACAAAGAAATGATCTGACCTAGCTTATTTGATTGAGGGTCATAAGACACCCAGTTCCAGAGAGGGTCCTGCCCCATATCAAGAAGGAAGGAATGCTGCACAGAGAGGCCAAGAAGAATCTAGACAGGTGGGCCTTGCTGGGTCTCCCCACTCAGTCTATTAGCACTAAATCATACCCTTTTTGTCCAAACATATTTCTACACAGGTGTCTTTGTTGTATCTAAGCATAAAAATGGTCAGTTTCCCTTGTATTTTTGAGTGTTCGTTCTAAGGCTCCCATGTCATGTAAAATGATGACCAAATAAATTGTATGCCTTTTCTCCTATTAATCTACCTTTTGTCCCTGTGTTCAGCCAAACTTCAGAGGGCAAAGAGGAAGTTTTCCCTTGGCCCCTACACTACCTTCTGTTTCTGTTAATTTGACTACTTTAGATATCTCACAAAAGTGAAATCACTCATTGTCTTTTTGTGACTGGCTTATTTAATTTAGCATAATGTCCTCAAGGCTTATCCATGTTATAGCAATGTGACAGGAATTCTTTCTTTTTTAAGACTTAATGATATTCCCTTGTGTATATATAAACCATATTTTGTTTATCAATTTATTTGTCAGTGGTCATTTGGGTTGCTTCCACATTTTAGCTCTCATGAATAATGCTGCCATGAATGTGGGTGCACAGCTATGTCTTTGAGACCCTGATTTCAATTCTTTTGAATGTATACCCAGAAGTAGACTTATTGAATCATATGATAAGTCTACTTTTAATTTTTTGAGGAACTGCCACATGGTTTTCTATAGCAGTTGAACTGTTTTATAATCTCACCAACAGTGCACATGGGTTCCGATTTCTTGACATCCTGGCCAACACTTGCGATTCTCTGTTTTTCTAATAGTAGCCAGCTTAATGGGTATAAGTTATACATTTTTGAGTAGCAAATTCTACAACTTCTATTAGGGCCTTTTCAGTGTCCTATCATTGTCACTATTGAAATATCTCACTCTGTGTTTGATCATTGCTTCATTCAACCTTCGTTTAGCACCTACTTTGTGCTAGGGACAAGGAGATATCAAGACTTTTTAAAAAGACATCTTGTCTGCCACCAGAGAACTGACAGTCTCACCAGGGACCTGCCTGCAAATACATAATCATGAGTTTACATGTGATATAATTCATTACATGTACATCACATATGTGATGTGATAAGTGTCAAAACACACTCAGGTACTATGTGACAGAGCAGTACTGAGGAGGGGTGCTTAACTGCCTGGGGAAGAAACTCTAGGGAGGTGTGGTTGAGCTGATTCTTGAAGCATAAGTTTCCTAAGACAGAAAGAGAAAGACCTAAGGGACTTGCCTGTGCAAAGGTACAAAGGGAAGGACAAACATTCAAGTTTAGAAAACCACAAGTTGTTTCCTATGGACATAGGATTCTCCAGGGCTTTGTCCTCCATTTTCTGCTCCCATTCTACACAGTCTGCCTGAGTGATGTCATTCCCTTCGAAAACTTCATGTATTAATCAGTGACGACTTCCAAATCTACGTAACATAACAAATAGCAGAGTTGACACCAAAATTAGTCAAAAGCCGGGTATGAAGGACTTTGTGTGGCATACTGTAGAAGAGGATGTCACTTCCACTATCAGGGAAGTGACAGGGATAGAAAATGTAACAGGGTTGTAGGAAGGGTGGGGAAGACGAGACTGAAGATGAGAAGGACAACTCAGACATTTCAACTGCGTAAGGGCTGAATTAAACGTGGTGTTAATGTATTACTAGATCCAAAAGATACTTAGGGGTTGAATATATGGGCCCTGATGAGTCATTTGCTGACATGTAATGGAAGACGAAGAATCCAGGATGACTCGAAGATTTGTGATTTGGGAAATTGAGTGGATGGTGATGATATTAACTAAGTGAGAAAATAGGAAGAAAAGGCAGGCTCTTAGTGCTCCTTGGGGTGGGGACAGCAGACAAAGACACAGAAGAGGTTCTGAAGGACCTATGTGATACACAAAGAGAGATGTTTAGGGGAAGTGATTTAGAGAGGGTGTCCTGAAGCTCCAGAATGAGGTCCAAACCAGAGCAATACAGATTTGGAAGTCACCGCTGATAAGTAAGTGAAGCCATGGGAGGGAATGATATCACTCAGACCATGCAGCACAGGAGGAAAAGATTGAGGACAAACTTCTGGGGAAGCCCAGCATTGACAGAGCAAGAGGCACAGGAAGGGATGAGAAGACAGCCAAAAGAAAAGAGTCGTCTTCTTGGTCAGAGAAGTAAGGTAATGACTGACAACTGTCCAGTGAACTCAGCAACCAGGTTCTTGTCATGTCAGAAAGAACACTTTCGGTAGATTGGTAGCCTTCACTCCCAGACCGCAGTGACCTAAGAGAGGCGAGGAACTGAAAACCACAAGTGTGGAATACTCTTTCAAGGTGCTTGTGAAAGAGAAGGAGACGGTAGGAGGCAGTAGCCTGAGAACTGGGTTTTTACGTTTTACTTTTTCCTTTTGTTTTTCTGCGGTGAATACGATTTTAGGCTAAGTGATGGAACCAGTGGAGAAGGAAAAATTGGAACTGGAGGAGAAGGAGGAAAACTGATGAAACAAGAACATGAAGTAAAGAACTGAGTGGGCTCAAAAGGGCAAAAGGAGACTTCGGCATTGGGCAAAAAGAGGTTCTCGTCTTTCTCAAAGGCAAAAAGTAAGAAGAGATGTTGTGGGGTACACACCGCTCTTACGCAAGTGAAAGCATTCCTGCTTGCAATTTACAGTAAGTCTCCTAGTTCTCAGCAAAAAATGGAAAATGGATCAACATCTTCCTCCACTATTAAAATAACAACAGAAATACAATCCTATTGACTATTTTTTTATTTCTCTCTTATCGTGTGAATGTGCCAGGTTTTTTGTAAAAATCACCTTTTGTTTGAAAGATTTAAAAGCAATAGAAGGACTCTGGAGGTCTTGCTCCTTAGGAATTCCCAGCAAAACAGGAATCCTGAGTTCATCGATTGCAGGGTTGCTAAGCAACCATACAACTAATATTATCTACCAAAATGGCCTGACACTGGAAATAACCTTACTGTAAGTGCAAATGTAACCCCATTCTTCACGTTGCTCCCTCTCCGCCTCCACAAATTTGGTGGTCTTTACAAAAGGGAAAATTTGCCAAAAAACACAAAAGACATTTATTTCCTTAACACTAGAATGTGCTAAGTTATTTAGCCCATGATATAAAAATAGTTCCTATATTCATTCCAGAACAGAAACCCAGGAAATTCTTATGAGTTGTTAGAATGATTTCATTTAGAAACACTTCCATCCATTATACAGTTACATCATGTATTATTGCTAGGGAACAATAGAAAAGATTTACCATAGAGAATTGTAGTCAATTAATTGTAGTCAATTAGGACTTAAGTAAGAACAATTTTTATTAGCTTCAAGAGGCCATTTTTTTTTTAGCATAGAGCACAAGAAGGTGATAGAGAAACACAATATTTATTATTTATGCTGATATTTACTTTTTTTTTTTTTTTTGAGACAAGGTCTCACTCTGTCAACCAGGCTGGAGTGGCAATCACAGCTTAATGCGGCCTTGACCTCCCAAAGCTCCAGCTATCCTCCCACCTCAGCCTCTCGAGTAGCTGGGACTACAGGCATGTGCCACAAACCCAACTAATTTATTTTATTCTATTTTGTTTTTTTCGTAGACAGAGGGTCTCACTATCTCTACCCAGGCTGGCCTTGAACTCCTGGGCTCAAGTCATCCTCCCACATCAGCCTCCCAAATTACTAGGACTACAGATGTGAGCCACCTAGCCCAGCGTTAAAATTCTTGATCATGTTACTTTGTAAGACTGAGATTTATAACATTTAATGTTTACTGACTGCCATTTTTTCTAGAAGACAGTGTTTCTAAGATG
The DNA here is from genome assembly GCA_963573385.1 of Cacajao melanocephalus. Lineage (NCBI taxonomy): Eukaryota > Metazoa > Chordata > Mammalia > Primates > Pitheciidae > Cacajao > Cacajao melanocephalus. The sequence goes on from CAUYLG010048421.1 coordinate 70,595, forward strand.
GATTGTGATGTGATGCTCAAGGGAATGGAAAGATTCCTAATATTGATTGGGTATCCACTGTAGTTTGAGAATCTTGCATACATTTATCTTCTAAACCTGTGAAATATTTATTACCCATAGCTATTGAACATATCTACCTTTATTAATTTAGGGAAGGAAAAACCCACTAGAGTTGCTCCCAGGTGTATGTGTTGAATCCAGATAGTCCCTTTTCTTTTTTCTATGTTTTTTTTAATTAATAGTAAGACATCCTTCAACTTCAGAAGGCCATGTGATCTCAACTAATTAAACCCTCACATTATTCATCACTGCTTATAACTCATCAGATACTTTCTTCTCTTCTTATTTTATTTATTTATTTATTTTGAGACAGGGTCACTCGCTCTGTTGCCCAGGCTGGAGTGCAGTGGTGCCATCACAGCTCACTGTAGCTTCAGCCTCCTGGGCTCAGGTGATCTTCCTACTTTAACCTCACAGGTACCTGGACTATAGACACATGCCTCCATCCCTGGCTAAGTGTTGTGTTTTTGTAAGAAGGGACTTTGCCATATTGCCCAGGCTGGTTTCCAACTCCTAGGTGGAGCTCAAGCAATCCACCCACCTCAGCCTCCCAAAGGACTTGGATTACAGGTGTGAACTACTGCACCGGCCTGGTACTTTCTAATATTATGGATGCTTTCTTACTTGCTAAGCACTTTCTCTTACTTGGAATGTTTTTACATTCTCCCCTTCTCCAGTGATCTAATTCCTACGTTCTCTTTAAAGTCCAGCTAATATTCCACTTTCTCCATCCGGCCCTCCCTAGCAATCCCAGAACATCTAAATTGCCTAGTGTGCTAACCTAAAGCCTTCATTAAGACCAGTAACAAATCAAACCTATCTTATCAACTGACAAAACATTCTGGAACCATGGCGTGTCACCGAATAAGATAAGAAGTCCTTCTATCAATACTTGATTTTCTGGAACTAGAACATACCAATATGGATAAAAGACCTTCAAAGCTGCTAAGATGGGTAAGAAGCAATGCACACAGCATACCATCAAGGCAAAGAGGATAGTATTAATCCTGTATGAAGAGCCAGTGAAGGTGGAATTGATGAGTGGACATTTCATTGAAATGAAATCAAAAGGCATTTTCCTTCTCTGACATAACAGAGTGGAACTCTCTACTAAGAACACAAAACTGACCAGCCTGACCAACATGGTAAAACCCCCTGTCTCTACTAAAAAGACAATAATTATCCAACCATGGTAGTACACCCTTGTAATCCTAGCTACTCAGGAGGCTGAGCCATGAGAATCACTTGAATCCAGAAGGTGGACGTTGCAGTGAGTCGAGAATGCGCCACTGCACTTCAGCCTGGGCGACAAAGCAAGACTTTCTCTCAAAAATAAATAAAGAAAGAAAGAAAGAAAGAAAGAAAAGAAAAAGAAAAAACACAAAACTGATTACCACTCTATGAGAATTAAATGAATGTGAGGGAGAAGTTGGAATAATCTGATCTGTTGGTGATTGGTCTTCATCTTTCCTGCAAGAGATATCTCATTACACAATGTATTCTCATTTGTCTCAACTGGATTATTCCCCTCAAGGCGATGTCCTCTTCTGCATCTTTGTGTCTCTAATGTCTAGCATGGGAACTATTCAATATATATTTCAGGTTGTTGACAATGATTGCTGCTGTCTATTTCCTCTAGGTAAGGGTTTATGCATTCAAAAGGCACTTTGCCCTAAGACCGAAATAGACTTTGGAACATTAGCAAGCATTCATCTAGAGGTAAATAACTGAAATCTCAATGGTGTGTGTGTGTGTGTGTGTGTGCGTGTGTGTGTGTGCATTCTGGAACATTTTGAACAGGCATCAGATTATGTTCCCACAGCCCCTCTTCATCAAAATAAAGACTTTGTACATCTGAAATACAGTTTGTGAAAGTCAAATTGTTATCCCTGAGATATAGAACAGCCTTTAAAAAGGTATTTTGCTGGAATTAAATGAATATTTTTAAATAGGCATCCAAAAATAAGAAAAGAAAATTATTTTATCTTGATAAAACTGATTTCACGATTGTTTCAAGAAACTTCAAAAATAAAACTCAAACTGGAAATCTGTGGCCATAAGAATGCATGGAGGTAGTTCATTTTTCTCACCTCCTGTAATTTCTGATCAAAAGTCAATAGCTTTGTGACCTACAGGTCTGTTTATTTGCCCCCATTATACACCGAGCTGTTAATAACATTTAATGAGCTCACATGGATTCACTGGCTAATAAAAAAGAATAGATTTGAGGACATTGTGCCCTGTTTATGCACAAAAATTGCCCTAAACTGAAAGCTGTTTTGTGTTCCTTCACTCCCATCTGCTGGTAAATTTTAATATAGTTCTTAATTTTTTTAAGTCAAATTGATAGAAACATTGTGTTTTTAAAACTGAAGGAAAAATAATGTTGAACATCACAAAAATGTGTTTAATCTTTCCCAAAACCCATTTCTTTCCGTTTGAAATTTTCAACATTATTTGTTAGAACAGGTCGTTGATCTGAAAAATTTGTTTCTAGTGTCCAGATATGTTTTTGTTAGGGTCCTCCCCCTCCCTCCTTATACTTGACACATGGTCAAGATAATGAAGCCAGGTGGAAAAGGAGGTGTATTTTGGCAAAAAAGAAAAACACAACTGAATTAATTTACAAATTGAAATAGCACCTAACCATTCCTTGTTTATATTAAGATATTTACATTACAAAGCATTCTCACATGTCTCATTTATTTGGTACCATGGGATAGGTCTGCACATTCTAAAATCTAGAGCTTTATTCTTCTAAAAAGTAGAAAGGATCACTAGACTTAGCCCCCGGTAAAATTCTGAAATAGACTCAGATTTGTTGCCTCTGAATGTTCCCCCCCCCACTTTTTTTTTTTTTTTTTTACCATTTCCCTCTTTGAGCCCCTCTCTCTCTTCCTCACGTAGCCCATGGTATAATTCTATTAACTTCTCTCTTTAGAAAATAAAGTACATAAAACAGTTATTCACAATGGGCGTCTCATATCTCAGAATAATTTGTATTTTGAAAGAAAGTAAGAACTAAAACCAAAGCATCCAGCCCCTAATAGGAAATTATGGAGATCACTGAGGGAGGCATTTTCAGTTGCTACTAAAATCGAAAAGTGATTGCTGTCAAGACTTCTCCAAAAGTCACCCGTGTCCCTGATGGGAAGGGATGGCAATCAGCATGTGTGTGTGTGTGTGTGGATTTTGAAGACACACACATGCAGACTGGAAACTCCACTTTGCCATGTAACACCTTAGGACTTTGTACAGTTTTCTTAACCTCTCTCAACCTCGGCTTTCTTATCTGTAAAATGGGGATAATGCCCAGTTCATAGGTAAGTTGTAAGGCATATTACTGCCATATTGTACCCAATAAATGCTAATTCTCTTACCACCTCTTCCCTTAATGGGGTTTCTGAGGTGGAAAAGTAATTTAAGTTTTATGAAAGATTAGACAATAACATCACTAATTTCAATCATGAAGTTATACAGGTGAATAAGCTCTTTATAGGTAATTTTTCCTAGGGAATGTTTCTTAGAATTGTCTCCAAATAAGGTCCCACAGCTGCCTCACATCAGAATTCCTATAGGTATAGGGCACTCTATTCCAGATGTGAGATGTCCACATCTATTCCAGATGTGAGAGGGAAATATATAACATAGTGTCATATGTTTTCCTCTGTCCACTCTTTTCCTAGGCTGTGAATCCACTATTTTAGTTAACAACCACTTCTGCTTAGTATGTGGGTACAGAGGAACAGAGTCTTGGCAGAGCTGTCCCTACTGCATGGTTAATGGAAGGACAGATCATGCTTTTGAGCCAGTCAACATCACAGAGCCATACATTATATGACCAATATTCTTGAGAAACCATCAGCATTACCCTAACCATCAAGCTGGTTTCAAATGTGTGAAGTCTCACCAGCTGGTTCAATTTTCACCCATTTCTAGTTTTTCCTTAAGTCTTCAGGAAAGGTTTCAAAGAAATAACACCTCCTCATCATGTCAAGTTCCATAGAGACAGAATTCCATGAACACAGAAGGCAGTTCAATAAAGGTAAGACTGCTGAATGAATCTAACTGTATTTTAATTTTGGTGGTAAAAATGCTTTGAGGTAGTTCATTTTTGTCACCCTCTATAAATTCTGATTAAAAGTTAAAGCATTAGGAATGTAATGCCTCATATGTTCTGTGGAGTAAAATGAGGTACTTTACTGTGATGACATTTTCAATATTCTGTCATTTGTTTGACTGATCCTGGAGCTCTCTTGCGTTTACAGTATCACTGACCTCTGCAAAATGCACACAGAATAAATGGATAAACCACTAAACTCTGCAAGGGAAACTTGCAAATAAGGGTCCCTACACCACCATGTCAATCTAGCAGGTAAAGGGGGCTGTTGTCCTTTTCCCTGGTGTTAAGCATTTGGAGGTGAAGTTCAGCAGATAAGGCTTTTGCTGTTCTGGGAAGCAAGAAGAACAATCACATTCAAAAGATCCTGGAAAAGAGTTTTAGTGGCACTGTACATGGTACACACAGTATAGGCTTTCTCCTAACTTTCAGCATTTCATCAGCTGTCAGAATTTCCTGAGAGCTGAGACTTTTGACTTTGTATCAGCTAAAAGTATCTGTAATAAAAATAGTTAGCATTTATCAAGGTGTTTGATACTGAGGTGTCTGAGAATAACATGATCTAAGTAAGAATATTAGATGGTTCATGTGATTCACATAACAACTTTTTGAGATAAATACCTTAATAATTTCCATTTTATAGCTGATGAATTTGGGGCTCAGACAAATTAGATACTTTTTCCATATTTAAGTGGAAGAACTAGAATTCAAACCCAGGGCATCTGACTTCATTCTCCATGGTGGCCATAAAAAAAAACGCACCAGTCAGATTTCCTGCTACAAAGAGCACAGCTGACTGAAAGCCCTAGCTGCTGGTCTCTGGATTCATCCCTGCCTTTGCACTCTGGGCTGCCCCAAGCCAATGGCTGAGGGTTACTAGTGCGGGCCTGTTCCTGTGGGATGCAGAAATCCTCTAAAATGGGACTTTAGTGGAGAATCCCCTATCAACCCATCCAAAATTTCTTAGAAGGATGCTGAGTTTGAGGTTCAATCCTCCTTCCTTCCCTTCTCTTTTCACAGATGTCTGAACTACATCATGATCTTAAGGCTCTCCCTGCCTACTTCTGCACCTTCCTTTACCCTTCACAGCACTTTCTTCCAGTACATCTCTTGCACATCTAATTATGTCTTGGCATCTGCTTCTTGAGAGACCCAAATAACACACTACTCCTGCATTATTCTGGAGAGTGGCATAAAACTCTCTATCCTTGTTTGCTTACTCCAAGGGTCAAGTAAGAATTGCGAGTGACATTTTGGATTGGTGGAATATCTGTCTTTGGAAGGTGTTCTGATGGTTTCAAACTATAATGTCCTTCATATCCATTCTACCTTTTCATTCTTTTAATGCAAAACATATATGATCTACAACTAAATACAAATGTTTTAGATCTGTGGGACCACAGAAACCTGTTTGACTGAAGCTTGGTGACACAGTATGAATACAAAGAAAGCCCACCAAGTATCAGAAGAGCAGCCCTGAGGGGTATTCTCAATGGGTTTGTATGAACACACTGAAGAGTACACCAAAGCTCATTCCCCAAACACCAGCACCAAAGTGCTCTGAAATAATTAGGAAAAAAATTCAGATAGTCCCTAACACACGATCATTCAACTTAACCGATTTTTTGACTTTATGATGGTGCAAAGCCATTCTGTTTCTCATTTTCAGTATGGTATTCAATACATTACATAAGCTATTCGACACTATCATAAAATAGACTTTGCATTAGATTATTTTGCACAACTGCAGGATAATGTAAGTGTTCTGAACAGGCTTACAACAGACTAGGCTAAGCTATGATGATCAGTAGGTTAGGTGTATAAAATGCACCTTTGGCTTATGATATTTTCAACCTACAATGGGTTTATCAGGGTGTAAATGCATCACAAGTTGAGGAGCCTCTGTGGTTCAGCAGCCAGATACTAGGAAGCACAGTGTAATTCCATCCTTTTATTGGAAAGTCCCAATGCACAATAGAGTACTAAAGGCTCCTAGAGATCCTGTGGCAAGGGAACTGGTTTAAGTCCCCCTCTTTATTTGACAAAGAGCCTGCTTTTAAACATCTCACAGAACTGGGGATCTGGAGTCAATGCATGAAGATACTTTGATCCTAGGTGCCCCTGCCTTTCTCTGACCCCAAACCTAGAATCTTTTAATTTTTATCCTCAAGGTGTTTTCTTGCATTTTTTGTTTGTTTACCCTACTCTATAAGAGTGGTGGCTGAAAGATTTTCTTGTTAATAAGAATTTGTCATTTGCTCAAAAAGAATTCACTGTAATCTCAGCACTTTGGGAGGCTGAGATGGGTGGATCATGAGATCAGGAGTTCAAGACCAGCCTGGCCAAGATGATGAAACCCGTCTCTACTAAAAATACAAAAATCAGCTGGGCACTGCATCAGGTGCCTGTAATCCTAGCTACTGAGGAGGCTGGGGCAGGAGAATCACTTGAACCCAGGTGGCACAGGTTGCAGTGAGCTGAGATTGCACCACTACACTCCAGCCTGGGCAACACAGTGAGACTGTCAAAAAAAAAAAAAATTTACTGAGAACTTTATTTAAAGTGCTAGGCTGCACTCTGTGGGAAGTGAACATGAACCTGGCCCCTACCGACTGGAAGGACTTAGACCTAGAGATGGAAAGGTAAGGTGTGCAATAGATCATCAAACAGGGTTTGTTCCTGACAAGGGCCCTGGTATTATACCTCAGAACTGTAAGGGAAGTCTTTATAGGAAAAGCCACATTTATGCTGGCCTTCCAGTGTCATCTTCCCTCCCTACAGTTCCATTTCACTTTCCACATGGAAAAGGCTAGGTCAAAAGACAATGGCCTAAGTTCAAATGTATTTTTTACTCTGGCTTATTAAATGGAGAAACCAAGCAATGTTTTGTTGTGCTTTACAATAATCAAATTAAACAAACAAAAAGAAAGCTTCCAGCAGAAAGCATCATTACTTTTTAGTGATTATAAAATAACATGTGTATTAGTTTACTAGAGCTACCATAACAAAGTACCACAAACTGGATGGCTTAAAACAACAAAATTTATTTTCTTACAGTTTTAGAAACCAGAAATCTAAAATCAAGATGTGGCAGGGCCATGCTGCCTCTGAAACCTATAGAGGCAAACCCTCCTTCACCTCTTCCTAGATTCTAGAAGTGGCTGTCAATCCTTGGTGTTCCTTGGCTTACAAATGCAGCACTTTAATCTTCTACATTATCACGTGACATTCTCCCTTCATGTGGCTGTGTCTCTTCTCACGAGGACACCATTTGCATTGAATTAAGAGGTCCACTCTGCTTTAGCATGACCTTATTTTAACTGAATTAATTACATCTGCAAAGACTTTATTTCCAAATAAAGTCACACTCTGAGGTACTGAGGGTTAGGACTTCAACATATCTTTTGGGGGAACGCAATTCAACTGATAACAATATGCGCATTATAAAAAATTCACATGGTAATAGCAGAAAGGCACAAAGAATATAAAAATCACTTGCAATGTTACTGATTGAGATAACCACTGTTATATGCCTCCATTTTTCTTTGCATATACACATATAAAGTACGACAATTATATATACAGTTGTGTGTCTTGCTTTTCCTCAAGTTATATCCTGTACATCTTTCAATCAGTAAATAGATATCGTATATGTAATTGGTACACACTAATTTATCTAACCCAGCTTCTACTGTCTACTTCTTAGCCTCATAAAAGAAAGAGAAATCCTCAAATATTTATGTACTTATATATTTTATTTAATCATTTTTGGTTTATCTATCATTATTTTTTATCTCATTTCCCCGCCTGCCAATAAAAGCAACTGAAATTTCTTGCTTCAGCAAGAATGTGTGTGCATGTGTGTTAGTGTGTGCGTGTGTATGTGTATATATATATATATATATATATAGAGAGAGAGAGAGAGAGAGAGAGAGAGAGAAAGAGAGAGAGAGAGAAGAGATATACTTATATTTCTTTCACCCACAAGTCCCAGAAGGCTATTACCCTATGTTTGACATTTTTTGTCAGTCATTTCAGAGTTGACTGTTCACAAGTGCTGGCCTATTATTTTGGATACCAGCACAGCCTACAAGGCAACCTTGAGAGTAAGAGAAACCCCCATTACCTGAGAGACTAGAATACCGAAAATTGTCTAGTCAAATGATCAAGTTTCTCCTCTGGATGCTTTCTATTTTTTGTTTGTTTCATCTGCACGTTAAAAAGCAAAACAAAACATTGATTGGTTTCTCCACCTAATAAGCCAGAGTAAGAAACATTTTTAAACTTAGGTCATTATCTTTTGAGCCTAAACTAGGGCTTCTTAAATGATGTACCATTTTCCTGAGGATCACAAAAATGCAGATTCTGATTCAGTAGGGCCTGAGTTACTTCTTTTCATGCACCATAGAATAATTTTCAGTCAATGATGGACCATGTATAGATACATATTTACGACAGTGTCCCATAAGATTATAATGGAGTTGAAATATTCCTATTACCTAGAGATGTTGCTGTAGCAGCATCACTGCAGCACAATGCATTACTCACGTATTTGTGGTCGTCTGTCAGGAGGTATTCCAGAAGAAGGCATTGTTATCATAGGAGATGACAGCTTCTTGTGTGTTATTGCACCTGAAGACCTTCCAGTGGACAGAATGTAGAGGTGGAAGACAGTGATATTGATGATCCTGACCCTGCATAGGTCTAGGCTAATGTGTGAGTTTGTATCTTCATTTTGGTTTTGTTTGTTTGTTTTTGAGACAGGGTCTTGCTCTATTGCCCAGGCTGGAGTGCAGTGTGCGATCTCAGATCACTGCAACATCTGCCTCCCAGGTTCAAGCAATCCTTCTACCTCAGCCTCCCAAGTAGCTAAGACTACAGGCACGTGCCACTATGCCTGGCTAATTTTTATATTTTTTTTGTAGAGGCAGGGTTTCACCATGTTGTCCAGGCTGGTCTCAAACTCCTGGACTCCAGCAACCCACCTGCCTTGGCCTCCTGAAGTGCTGGGATTATAGTTGTGAGCCACCATGCCCAGCCATGTCTTAGTTTTTAATAAAAAAGTTTAAAATGTAAAAAAAAGGAGAAAAAAAATCTTATCGAAGATGGATAGAAAGAAAATATTTTTGTACAGCAGTACAATGTGTTGGTGTTTTGAGCTGTTACTACAAGAGTCAAAAGTTAAAGTAATCAAAAAGTTGAGGTAGTAAAAAAGTTATAGTAAGCTTAGTAAGCTAAGGTTAATTTATTACTGAAAACTTTTTAAAAAATAAACTTAGTGTAGCCTAAGTATACACTGCTATATAAAGTCTGTAACAGTGTACAGTAATGTACTAGGCCTTCACATTCACTTAGCACTCACTGACTCACCCAGAGCAACTTCTAGTACTGCAAGCTCCACTCATAAGTGCCCTACACAGGTAAAATTTTAAATCTGTGGCCAGTTGCGGTGGCTCACAACTGTAATCTCAGCACTTTGGGAGGCTGAGGCAAGCGGATCATGAGGACAAGAGATCGAGACCATCCTGGCCAATATGGTGAAATCCCATCTCTACTAAAAAATTAGCTGGGTGTGGTGTTGTGCACCTGCAGTCCCAGCTACTCAGGAGGTTGAGGAAGAAGAATTTCTTGAACCCAGGAGGTGGAGGTTGCAGCGAGCCGAGATTGCACCACTGCACTCCAGCCTGGTGATAGAGCAAGACTCTGTCTCAAAAAAAAAAAAATTCTGTCTGTTAGATACATAACTACTTGCTATTGTGTTACAATTGCCTTCAGTATTCAGCACAGTAACCTGCTGTACAGGTTTGTAGCCTAGGAGCAATAGGTTATACCACATAGCTAGGTGTGTGTGTGGTAGGCTACTCCATCTGGGTTGATGTAAATACATTCTGATGTTTGCACAATGACAAAATTGCCTACTGATACATTTTTTAGAAGGTATCCCTGTCAAGAGACACATGGCTATAGTTTCCAGGGAATACCTATGCCGTTGGTCTATGCACCATATTTGAATAGCAAAGGTCTAGTTTAAAGCACTGTTTAGGGAAAACCATTGGCCCTTTATCTTAAGTTGGGTTGCCTGAAAAACAGATACTGAGATGGAGATTTCCCTATAGGAGGCTTACTTGGGAAGGCTCTTAGAACGACACAAGTAAAGGAACAAAAGAAGCAGGATTGGGCAGCCTGTGAAACAGTTGCCACTGTCTCAGCTGCCCCTTCAGGAAGCTCTAGAGCTGGGAGGTCCTTCAGTTGTCTGGAGATAAGGGGGCTAGGCCTATGAAACCCCATATTAACCAGGCATGGAAGGTAGACTGCCCAGGGGAAGGCATCACTTGGGGTGAGGCAGGTCCTTTCCATGGAGCAGTTCTCAGAGGTGGTTTGGCTGTGAGCCATGAGGAGCCAACACTCCTGCAAGTGGGGCGAGTGAGCACTTCAGCCTGGAGGGGGATCTAGGTGAAGCCCCACAGGGTCTACTACTCTGGTGATAGCCCAGTGACCTAGGAAGCCACGGTACTAGTTTCCATCTTAGTCCACATTTAGGACAGAATATGACAGACATTTCCTCAAACATTTCTGTTGTATTAATAAATGAAGCAATGTGTCTGTGGAGTGTGCCAGGCCCTAGGGGCAGTGATTCTAGGAACAATCATTTTGATTTTACAGAAAAAAAACTCTGACCTAATTTGAAAGTTGCACAAATCATCTTATTTCAAGCAGGAATCCAGGTAAAAGGTAAGGCCCTCAGGAAGAACCCTTGGCAGATACTTTATGGATTGTCTTCACAGAAATGAGCGCTAGGTAAGCTAACATTTAGGCTTTCTTCACTTTTTTTTCATTCTTTTTCTTTTTTGTTTCTGACTTGATAATTCCAAATGACCTGTCTTGGGTTCACTAAGCATTCTGCTTGATCAAGACTGCTGTTGATCCTCTTTAGTGAATCTGTATATTTTAGCTCCAAAATTTGTTTGGTTCTTTATAGAGCTTCTATCTGTTAAATTCTTATTTTGCTCATGCATTGTTCTCCTAATTACATTTAATTGTTTTTCTGGGTTATCCTGTATAGTGCTGAGTTTAAGATGATTATATTGAATTCCTTTTCGGATAATTCGTAGATATTTGTTTTTTTGGGATTGATTCCTAGACATTTTTTTCCCCTTTATTGATTCGTGTTTCTCTGTAACATATGCCTTGTTATTTTGTTGTTGTGATTTTTGCATTTAAAAGAACAGCCAGCACTGCCCCTCCCCCCACCCAAAAAAAAGGAAAGAAAAGGATGTGTGCCATCTAGTGGCAGTAACTAAAAGCAAAGGCCAATGCTTAACTAAAGATTTCCCTTTTCCTAGTCAGGGCAATGAGGTTTTCTGTAGTGTTTTACTACTTTTAGAAGTAGGTGTGGGAGTTCACTAAGGGAAATAAAATTACGTCTAGAGCTGGATAGCTGTGTAAGGAAACACATTAAATTGGATCCATTCTTTCTACACTGGATGAATTTCAAATTTAAGGACTGGTCGAGGTGGCTCACACCTGTAATCCCAGCACTTTGGGAGGCTGAGGCAGGCAGATCACCTAAGGTCAGGAGTTCAAGACCAGCCTGGCCAACATGACGAAACCCCGTCTCTACTAAAAATACAAAAATTAGCCAAATGTGGTGGTATGCACCTGTAGTCTCAGCTACTCAGGAGGCTGATGCAGGAGAATCATTTGAACCCAGGAAGTGAAGGTTGCAATGAGCAGAGGTTGCACCACTGCACTCCAGCCTGGGCGACTGAATCTCAAAAATAAAAAAGTTCCAAATTTAATATAGATCAGAGATCTAATATTAAAAACTGAAGACATAGCAGTACTAGAAAATTAAGTGCTAGAATTCACAAGAGTGAATTCCTTTATAACTCAGGAGTGGGGAAAATACTCCTATCTATGATCAGAATTCAGAAGCTTTAAGGGAAGAGATTAACCATTAATTTAAACAAACAAAAAAGCCAAGTCTAAAAACAAAGGCAAAAAGTCTAAAAAAATATGCAACTTATATCATGAGGGGCTAATACATAAAAAGTCTCTAAATTTTTTTTAAAGACTATCCTGATAGAAAGTATGTGAAAGATAGACAATTTAAATAAAAAGAAGTACAAATAGCCCTTAAACAGGTGAAAAGATTGATTTATTGCACTGCTTTCCATTTTAAAAGTTGCATTTACGTATTATTATTATTATTATTATTATTATTTTAGATGGAGTCTCCCTCTGTCGCCCAGGCTAGAGTGTAGTGGCGTGATCTCAGCTCACTGCAAACTCCACCTCCTGGGTTCCAGTGATTCTCCTGTCTTAGCCTCCTGAGCATCTGGGATTACAGGCATGCATCACCATGCCAGCTAATTTTTCTATTTTTAGTAGAGACAGGGTTTCACCATGTTGGCCAGGATGGTCTCAAACTCCTGACTTCAGGTGATCCGCCCACCTCGGCCTCCAAAAGTGCTGGGATTACAGGCATGAGCCACTGCGCCCCTCCTTATTTTGTATTTTAAACATGTTACATGTTTATAGGGTTCCAAGTTTATATATAAAACAAGATATATTCAGAGAAGTCTAGCTTCCATTCCTGTCTTCTCCCTCATCTGTTCTTGATCGTCTCCCATTGTCTACCATTTTTATTAGATTGTGGTTTACCTTTCTATTGTTTATTTTTGAAAATATAAGTGAGTTCTGTTTGTATATGTATCTCTAACATCGCGTATACCAAAGGTTGCATACTGTGTACACTCTTTTGTGCTTTGCTTTTTCACTTCACTTCATAGTCATGTATCTTCCATATTCCTTAACAGCTTCCTAACACTTCGATGTATGCATGCATCATTTGAAAACATGTTCCACCTCATTCACAAAAAGATATATACAAAACTATACTGAAAGCCAGGTGCAGTGGCTCATGCCTGTAATCCCAGCACTTTGGGAGGCTGAGGCAGGTGGATTGCTTGAGGTCAGGAGTTTGAGACCAGCCTGGCCAACATGGTGAAATTCAGTCTCTACTAAAATTACAAAAATCAGCTGGGCGTGGTGGCGCTTGCCTGTGGTTGCAGCTACTCAGGAGGCTGAGGCAGGAGAGTCGCTTCAACCCAGAGGCAGAGGTTGCAGTGATCCAAGATTGCACCACTGAACTCCAGCCTGGGCAACAGAGTGAGACTGTGTCTGAAAAAAAAAAAACCTACCCCCCAAAAACAACGAATACTTTGATAACATTTCCCACCTATCCATTTAGCAAACATCTAGGAGTTTGACAATTCATGCTATTGGAGAGGCTACAGAGAAATAGGAAACACTGCTGGTGTGAATACAAAATTGCACAACCCCTATGAACGGGAATTTGGTAGTATTAAACAAAATAGACAAGGAGAACAGCAATTGGAAGCGCTGAGGACTGAGAGTTTCACAGTAAGCACAGCTGAACCGGGAAGGTCCAGCTGTGCGGGGAAGGGGCGTCCGCCATCGGAAAATTAAGAAGCAGACAAAACTTCATCACCGCTCTGAGCTAAGCAAAATGGCTGATTTACAACAGCCCAGGATTGTAGCTCCCAGTGAAAGCACAGAGAGCGAGTGGATGCTGCAATTTCAGTCTTATTTCTGTGGCCCACAAACTGGGAGATTCCCGGCAGAGGAGCCACACGTGTCGCCAGCGCGACTCTTTTGGCCAGCACAGCTGTTTTGCTGGCACCCCGGCGCGGCACAGTGCTTCTCAGTGGGGAGTATACGTGACTGGGTGCCCTTTGAGTCGGGCTCGGCTGGTCCCATCCCCATAAGGAGAACAGCAATTGGAAGCGCTGAGGACTGAGAGTTTCACAGTAAGCACAGCTGAACCCGGGAAGGCCTAGCTCTGTGGGGAAGGGGCGTCTGCCAAAGGAAAACTAAGAAACAGAAAAAACTTCATCACCAACAAGC